>NDXB01001450.1:2734-13920 GCA_002631895.1 Agapornis roseicollis
TTTTTTTTCAAAGGCCAGCCTGCTGGGCAGCAGCCATAACATAAATATCTGCTGGAAACTGCATTGTTGCATTAACCCTTTCTTGTCCAAAATGTTAAACTGCTACCTCTTAAAAACTTTTACATGAACCCAACAACAAACTACACAGAATACCATCTGTCCTCAACACGCATGTATATACACACACTTATGGGATCCCACAAGCACATCCCACACAACTGCAATATTTAAAACACAAAATCCAGACAATCATTACTTCCACTATCCAGTTCCAAGTACAGAACGTGGCACAAGGACCCTGTGAAGACTATCAGGAAACCACCTCCGAGAAGCATCATCACAGTGCAAGGTGGCAGGCTCAACTTTAGCAGGTGTCCCCTTAGAGGCTCTACCTTCCCCACATCGCATGAGGCTTGGGCTTTCATACTGATCAAAATGCACACTCATTCCAATACAGGTGGCCAGCCTATGTCAGAGGAAGTGGCCAGCAGTATCTAAAAGGGTCTCCAAAGGTCGATAGAAACATGGACATACTTATATTTGCCAACTTCTGGTACATAAGTATCACAAAGAGACTGTATCACCACAGGTCTTGATCCAACAAATATATCACAGGGAAAGCACACAATATATCTGCATTCTCTATCCATCTCACTTCTCCCTTTAGAATTACCCATTTATCATGAGGATTTGGGGGATATAAATCAGGCTTCTTTTCCAGATGAATACACTCCAGGTCAAAAGGATTATCCAAGACAGTATCAGTATTATCAGGTGTCAGAACCTCAGGAGCAGTAACAGCAACAGTCTGGTGAATGTGCACAGTCTCCTTCTCGGGGTCACTAGGGCCTGAGTTAAAAGGATCGTCTTCATCTCTGCCTTTGGTCTTCGCAGCCGAGGCGGCAACCAGCGGAGGTTCTGGGGTAGGAGGGTGGGGGTGGGCACTGGGCTCCATAATCTCTTTTTTAATGTCTCTAACGTCTCTAAAATAGTTCTCTGAATGACAAACCGATTTTTCACAGTGTAACTGTCTTTTGTGGTTGCGTTCTATGATTTAACTCCTGCCGCATTCCACAAACAGACCTCTGGTACGGCAGACTCATCAATCTCTGGATAACACGCCTTCAACCATTCCAGCATTAAATTTAAATCTGTCTCTTTAAAGGTTGCTCCCTTCACCTTAGGAAGGACTGAAAACATCCATAAAACAGAGGCTTCTTAGCAATTTGTTCACAAGTTGGTATTTTTTGTTCTGTTTCTGGCTGTACCAGTCCTGATTTAATCACCGGCTGTGCCTTTTTTCTTGACTGACTCAAAACAGATCTTTTTGGTGCTGACCCTGGCACCACTGGAGGTGCAAAAGTCGTGGATACAGCGCCGCTTGCATTATTTTTTGGCGGTGCAGGAGCAGTAGCCACAGAATCAGAAGCTACTGCTGCTCTTTCAGATTTCATGTCCTTTAAAGTCTCTAAAATCAGTCTCCACAACGTGGAGTGCTTTTGGGCCTCTTTGGACCCCTTACTAATTTCGTCCCACAGTGCCTGTCCTATTCGGTCCCATTTCGGAACCTCAAACACAGCCTGTACCGAGGATAGGTAACCACGGTCTCGGGACCATTTTAACAGCCGCTGGAGGACAGCGCTATTGTATTGCAGTCCTCTCTTAGAGAGAATATTTTGGAGGAGCTTCACCACTACCTGTTCATCTTTGGATAGCAAGTGCCCCTTCTCCTCTCCGGCCACTCACCTGGTCAGGGCGAGATTCCCAGGTCTAGCTCCATTCTGTTCCAGGGCCTCTGCCTCCCAAGCTCTCCCTTTGTCGTCCGGGCCCAGACGTCTTTTTCCTTTCCCAGCGCTGGGGCAGCGCTGATTCTGGCTGGCTTCACTGCCCACTCTTTCCTGTCGGTTCTTTGGCCCTGCTTTGCAAGATTCTGATCTGAGGGTCCTTGTTCGGGTGCCACATGTTGACGCGGGAGTCACAGACAACGCTGAGACGATCAATGTGATCAAGCGAATGCCATTTTATTAGACAAAGTGCCAACCTTATGTAGAGATTCTTAGCACAGCTACATGGATTTGGCAATTGTTGATTGGGCACCTTAACCCTTAACAATGCTAGGATTGGATAACACCATCCTGGGAACTCGAGCCCCAGAACTTCTCAGCTCCCCCTCTCCTCCGCCTGCCTCTGAGTTCTTACAGCTGGTGTTTCTTTTACTCCCTAATCCATGGCCTTCAGTTTATCTCGACCGTTTCTGTTCTCAGGCTGCCTTACACCAAGGTTTCTGGATTGCTCACAAAATGTCCGTTGTCAGACAGCCTGTCCACAAGTACTCTCCCCCCACCCTCCAGTGATGGGTTTGTTGTTTTGGGGTTTCTTCTAAAGAATTGAGACTTAATTTTGCTGTTACACCACAATGCAAAATAAAATTACTTAGAGGATGAGATGCCATGACAAAACATGGCAGCAGTGGGTATGTGTCACAGAACAGTTGTCCATGAGCTCGCAATGTTACAAAAACTTCTCATATCCATTATAGAACCAAATGTTACACTGTTTTGATGATTTTTTTTCTCCCTCTCTCCACTGCTGGGCAGATCTCATTGGTACATTGCAGTTATCTGTTTCCCTTGGTTAGAAGAAGCTGTGTATGAGGAGTGTCCCTATCAGAGTTTATTATGTCACCAGCCACAACAGTCTCCACTTTGGTCAGAGAGTGACAACACTAGAACTGGCTCAATGTTGGCCATTCCTGGTAACTGCAAAGGTGAAGAAGAAATGGTTGTTAGCAAAAATCTATCCTCTGAAGGTAGGTAATCTTACATGGCTTGACATAATTTTCTTCTGGTTCTAATGTTGTCTTAATCCATGAAGGAGGTATAAGATGTCTAAAAAAGCGTCTTTCATGTCAAGATTGATGTAATTTGTTTTTCTATTACCATGCATAGCAAAGACTGTGCTTCATTCTTGTCTGCAACTCTGGAAAATACTGGAAGGGACATGTAAAATCAGTGGCTCAAATTCCATCATATGTGGAAAGTTCTTGGATTTCAAGAGTTTTATCAGGAGGGCAAGCCCTCAGAACTCTGCTATTTGAACATTGAGAAGGGAAGCAAAAATAGCTTATACTTCGCTATTGTATTTTGAATACTAATAATCTCAAATTTGAAAATGGAAATACTTCAGATTGAAAATATTTTCTTAAGACTTTTTAATTTGTTCTCTTGAACTAGGTGGCAGTGAAATTGCTGCTTCTGCTCCAGTCCTGCATTCAGCTATTTCTAAAGTAAGTATCTTTTCTACTGACAGAGGAAACATGTATTACTCTATTTCTAAAGGCTCTGAGAATTGACTAAGTGAATTTGCACCATCTTTCTTGCAGCAGCTGCCACACATGTGCAAGTACTTTGAATTAGCCCCAAGTCCTCCTTTGTCTAACTGTGTTGCCTATGCTATGCTTTCATGTGTTTTTAAAAATTTTTTTTTTAGTTTCTCTCTTTCTGAAATGAGAACCTCTCTGTCTTTACCTTTAAATCTATTGAGATATTAGAGTTTATAATTGCTGAAGGTTTTTTAAGATCATTTTAATTTTCTTTTTTCCCAGATCTCCCTAAGCAGTTCCAAAAGACAGATTTGTAAAAGGTATGTCTCTGTTTTTCTGAAATTTTATCCTTAAATTATATTAAGAAATTCTGGAGTAAGTTATGTGTTATAAAGCCACAGCTGTAGGAACTTATCAGTTTTTTTCCCACATTTGTTCAAATATTGATGCTCTTGTTAAGCTGTATTCAAACAAAATATTTGATTCAGTTGTGTTGGTAATGGAAGAATACAATGATTTTTTGGTTTGTTTGTTTTTGTTGTGTCCAGGCCTTGTATACTCATCTTAGACTCTTTGAAAGCTGTTTCTATGCAGAAAACAGTTCAGGTTTTAAGAGAGTAAGTAACTACATTTTCTATTTATTATCAAGAGATGCTGCTGGTCATATTTCTATGCTCAAAATATTTTTTTCTATAAAGGTTTACATTTCTGATGCTAAAGGAAAATCCATAGTCACAACAAAGAAAATTGTAATAGTAATACAGAGGTTTGTGTAAAATGCTGTCTTTGTTCTGCTGCACAGATATAATGCCAAAAATTGTAAAGTGATAGTCTTTCTGAAACTGCAAAAGTAGAGAGAGTTTGGAGCACTTTTTTTTTAAATCCCCTTTTGTTCAGTAATAGAGGGTATTTTTAAGGGTAGAAAACCAGATTGTTTAAAATGAATACTTTGAAAATTAATTTTCCAAAGGGCTGATCATCATCTCTTTTTTTGATGGAGCTTACAGAATTAGTGTTAAATCCACTCCTATCTATGTACAAAAAAGTAGAAACTAGACAGAAGCTATCTAGAAGCTTGATGTGTCAGTATAGTTATATTGGAATAGTAGTATTTGTTTCGAAATGTGAGAGTAAAATATATATTCCATCTTTTATGTGATAAGTATGTAAGTATTGGAGGAATGTCTTCAAAGTTTCACTGTTTTTACATACTCCTGATGACTAACATTTTTTAAAGTTGCTAATATTAAATTTTTGAAGCTAAACAGATTTTTTCTTTTTGTTTTTTTGTTGTATTCACTTCTCTGAAAGGAACAAACATCTGTAAACCAAATAGTACCTCCTTCTTGTAAAAGTAAATTATTCAAAATGCTAAGTGATGGTTAGGTGAGAATCAGAAATACTTGTGAAAACACTTTTCCTTAGAGAGGCCTCGGCACTGTGTGTGTCTGGGGAGGGAAAAAAAAAAAAGTAGTTTTTAAAATTAATTTATTTTTTATTTCTTTCTAAATCTCTGTGGGATGTATTAACTTAGTGTTCCATGCTTTAAGCTGCTCCTTGGATTGAAATTCCAGAGAGGGTAGTTTACTGGAGTTCAGAGGGATGTCATGAATAGTCAGAAAACAGGGGTGATTTGTGGAGTTGTGAGATCAGGGAATTTTGGGGAGCAGACCTCTCATTCCTTCAGTTTGCAGTTTTACTCTGGAAACAGTTTAAGGACACTGATGCAGGGGTTTTGTGACATCTTGTTTCCTTGAGCTGGTTTTTGTTATAAGGACTTTGGGCTTTTAAAAATCAAACAGAAGGTCTGACTTAATGTGTATATTTTTTACTCCTTAATGTCAGATGTTGTGTTTGATTTTTTATAAGCTCTGAGCCTTTGCAACTCTGACTAAAGTCAGCAGAAAAGTTTGTTGCCTTTGAAAATTAGACCCTTTCAATCCCATCTTCAAAATCTTTTGTAGGTACCTTGAAGTGGAATGGGAAACTAAACGAAAAATGCATCGAGAATTCAGTAAATCAACAATGATTGACCTGTATCCCAGAGTGCCTAAACAAGATAACAGCAGTGATTGTGGGGTCTATTTGCTTCAATATGTGGAAAGCTTCTTTCAGGTACAAATGGAAACTACCTTCCCTTTTGCTCAAAATGAACCTAAACCCAGAAAACCTATTTCTGAGGGAAATAGACACAAAAGCCTGTGATGCTCAGCCTCAAAAGTGTTAAGCCATTTGAGGAAGAGGAAATAAAACCCATAGTGGCAGGGGTCTTTTAAGTGGAAAACCGTTTTTTATCTGAGTTTGTTGGCAGACATTTCTGACCTCATAGTTTAATGTTGCTTTTATATTGACACACTCAATATCCCTAACTATTTGGATGTATTTGGGGTCTACTTAGTTTACCCATTTCTGCTCTACAGGTGTTACGAAGGCATCTTTTCTGTGCATCTCATCTTGTAGCTTCTAAAACTGTGGTCAGCTTGTGCATTGAGTGGCTCTGTGGCAGCAAATTCTACAGAGAGAGGCAGGGTGGAATCCTTCAAAGGGAATTCACAGAGCACTCTTTCCTGTTTAGCACATACCTTTGAAAGACTGCAGATGCTGGACTTCAGGCACTGTTTTTTAGGGTGTGCCTAGCTCCTCCTCCCTATGATCAGTGCATTGTCCTCTTGCTCTGTCCTTTGAATAGCTCTGCTTGTTTGATGGTTATACATGCAGTCCATGGTCTGTCTGAGAGTCCTGAGTGTGGAAAGCTGTGTGTAGGGCCTTGGGCAGTGGCCAGATTTTTCTTCCATAGTAGAACAAATTGCCGTTCCAAAGTGCTTGTACACTACTGCACACAGCATGGGAAATAAATGTGAGGAACTGGAGGGCTGTCATCTTGTTGAGATCACAGGACATGGTGAGATAGCTCACGTGACTGTAGTACTGTGATGGGTGGATACAGGCTCTTTAGGGAAGACAGGCTGGGAGGATGAGGAGGTAGAGTTGCCCTTAGTATGAGAGAGCAGCTATGCCTAGGATTGAATGAGGGGCCAATTGAGAGCTTGTTAAAAAGCAAACTAATATGGGTGACAAACTAATATGGGTGACAAAGTAGTGGGGATCTACTGTAGGCCACTGTAGATCAGGAAGAGCAAGTGGATGAGGCGTTTTACAGACAGCTTAGAAGCAGCCTCATGTTCAAGGACCCTGGTCCCAGGGAACTTTTAACCACTGAATTCTCCCCTTCTTTATGTCCTGCTAAAACTGCTAGCAGTGTTCTTGCTTCTTTGTTGTCTCTGATCAGACAGACCAGCTCATGACAGAAAAACACATGCCTAAGGCAACAAAACCTCAGCATACTTATCTGCTGTGTGCTTGATCCTTCCCTATAATGTGATTGTATATGTGTGTTTTGTGACCAAAGTGCATCTGTCTCTTGTTAGATATCTAAATTATGTCTAACTGTATCAGAATTCATGCAACCTGCCTTGAATATGAGCTTATAAAGATACTGGTGTATCTTTAAGAGAAGTGGTGATAACCTGTTTGGTGTTTACCATGAGTAGCTTGTGGTAAGGGTGTGTATGTATGTCATTACCATGGAGGAACTGGAATTTGACATTGAAGCCTGTCACTGACTCATGAAAACTTGTTTATGCCTTCATGGTCTCATCAGTAATGGAAAGGGTTTGAAATTTTCTTCAAAAGATTGCTTTAGGAAATTCATGTTTTAAATATTCCTTTTTTGTTACAGAATCCCATAGTTAACTTTGAAGAGCCACTGCATCTGGAGAAGTGGTTTCCTCGTCAGCTCATCAGAAGCAAAAGAGAAGAAATTAGGGACTTGATCTTGCAACTGCACTTTCAACAGCATAGTGGCAGCAACAGCTAATAAATCTAATAAGCCATGCCTGGCAAATAGCATTGCTATATAAAGTAACTGGAACTCTACTTAGCAGCATTTGGGCTCTTTCTGCCTTGCAAGTTAAAAAACAAAACAAAACAACCAGAAGGTGTGTTTTGCTTGTTCAGAGTGTACTTATTTGAAGATTTAGTTGTTTTTTTTCATTTGGGTACTGTGGCCATAGGATGAATTGCAGGGGTGGGGGGGAGGTTGTAGGTGAAAGCATAAATACGTAAGTTAAGCTAATACATATGGATTGCTAATTGATTCTTTACTTGGAATATGAAAGCTGCATGCATGTATGCACCACAAGGAGGTAAAAATGTTCATCTTTTGAAGCCTGCTTTTTACAGTTCTGTATGCACATGGATGATTATACAGGAGTCAGGCTTAAAGACAGGATTTTGACCCTGTACTCTGTCTCTTGACTTTGCATCCCATGCAGATACAGTGAATACGATGTATTAGGTTTAGATCTAATACTGACTCTTTTTAGAGATGTATTTTTTTTGTTTCTGATTATATACAGAAGTAGTCTGTATGTGTCAAGATTTGCGGCTGATGAGTTTTGATTCTTTTTTCTTAAATTTTTATTTTTTCTCCTCCCTACCATTTTCACCATGAAAAGTCATTTTCATAAGTGGAAAACATTTGCTTGAAAATGACTGTTAAAATCTTTCGAAGTCTAGAGTGGATTTATGAAAAATATGTTATTATTTTTTCTTAGCAGTTTTTAGAAGAAATCTTGCTGTCAAATGCAATACATGTATGCAGTACATTTTTAATTCTATTCACCTTGATTTGGGGAGTTATTTTTATGAATCTTATGGCACTGCTTGCATTAGAAAGGTAAGAAGGTTGTAACTCAACAACCTTAAAAGCTTGAGGTCTTTTACTGAAAAGCATGGCAAATTAATTCAAAAAGGTCATTCTATTCTACATAATATGTCTTTAAGATACATAATTTGCACATAAGACATCAGGATTTATACTTTCCTCAGGAGAATTGAGTAAAGATATCTGAATATTTGAGTGCTTGAACTCAGACTTGATTTGATAAAGTAGCACAAGTTTATCATTGTCTCAATATGTATTTATGAAGCTTTTTCCTCAAACAGCAATCATGTTAAACTTTAATAATGTTTTGATGTGCACACTTTTTTCTGTAGTTACTGCACGATAGAAAGTTACTGTTTTAAGACAATGCTTTCTCACTGGGGAACACACCATTGTAAGTAAACTTAAGTATTATCACACCCTTCATAATGACCAAGTATCAGATAACACCAAAAACACCTGTGTCATAAACATATCTACAAAACCAGAACTCTTAAAGCTGAAAGTAGGCTAGAAGGTTAAAATAAAAATTAAGGGACATCCAAAGATGTGAACATTTTTACGGCATTGTGGAATTCTCAGGGCACTTTCCCTCAATACAAATCTGAAACCTAGCATTTGGAAAATCCACTTATTAGTTCAGGTTATGTACAGTCATCTAGAAAACCCACCACCATTGTTTCTCAAACCAGGAAGCATTCTTTCTGGAGAAGAGAGACTGTTTTAAAACAAAGTAATTTGCTGAGCAGTTACCTTATGTATAGCTGTGAGCAGCCTAGTGCAACTACTGTATGTCTTTTGTCTTTGCTTCTACTTTAATTCTATACTTTGTCACTATCCCCAAATCATCTGTCCCTCTCATCTCAGAATTTTTGTGGCTTTCAGCACCTAAATCACAACATCAGCATTACTTACAGGGATAATTTTGTATTTATTGTAAGACAGACGAAGAATAAAATGTGGGAATGTGTGCCCTTTCTCTACACCTCTTTAGTTACACATATTTATGGTGTTTCCTTTTGAAAAATAGTTTGGTCTTTTTCTCATGGTAAAGTTAGCTTTTATCATAAAGTAATTTGTCCTTTTTTAGATTGACTTGTTTATATGTATGTAAAAGCAAAATCTGTGTATAAACTTTTCTAAATTGGTTTTATACATTAAAGGATTGCCTTTGTAGATTTGTTAGATATGTGCTATGAAAATGCCAATACATTTGATATTAAAATTATATCCAGAAGTTGTTGAATGTGATTCTTAGCATTCTTCTCCCAGCTGCCATAAATAGCCAGTGAGCTAAGCAGAAGATAGGCCATTTTACTGCTTTTAAGGTATATACACAGTATGTGCCTCAACCCAAATTTGTGTCAAAGTGAGTGCCTTTTATAAGGCACCCATCTTTTGGCAGGACCCAGTCTCAAGAGAGGTGTGTTGCCCACCAGGGGCTCAGATCAGGGATGTTGCAGAGAGGCTGCCTGGTCTAGTAAGTCCCACTGACTATTACCCACTTCCAGTTGTTCATGTGCGTGTTAGTGACATAGACAGCAGTAGCCGGGAAAACATTAAGAACTATAGAGCCCTGGGAGAGGTGGTTAGGGGCTCTGGAGCTCAGATCATCTTTTCATCAACTCTCCAGGAAAAAGGGGAGGACCTTAAAAAGGCTAGGAGGATTGGACAGGTTAATAAATGCTTAAAACAGTGGTGCCATAGTCAGGGCTTTGGGTATTTAGAACATAGGACTCAATCTGGGAGGCCAGGTGTACCGGAGGCTGGTGGAGTTGGTCTGACAGCGAAAAGGAAGAGCTGTTTTGGTAGGAGGCTTGCCAGACTTGTCAAGAAAGCCTTAAAAAAGATGTGTTGGGGGAGGGGGAGCATCATTCCATCCCAGCACAGTCAGTTGCCAGTGCCTATAATAAATGCTCAGAGCAATTTAGAGATACTCCAGCTGCTCCAGCCAATGAGCCGACTTCAGTTGGAGCTCAGCTCAGGTGTCTCTATACAAATGCACATAGTACGGGGAACAAACAAGAAGAATTAGAGATGTGTGCCCATCTGTGGGGGTATGATATAACAGGCATCACAGAAACATGATGGGATGGCTCCTATGACTGGAGTGTTAGAATGGAAGGCTATAGGCTTTTTAGGAAAGACAGGCCTGGCAGGCAGGGAGGGGGAGTTGCCATTTATGTTAGAGATAGGCTGGAGACTATGGAACTCTCTCTGGGGACAGGTGAGCGGTTAACAGAGAGTTTGTGGACCAGGGTTAAAGGGAGAACAGCAATGGGAGACATAACTGTGGGGATCTGTTACAGACTGCCTGATCAAGAGGACTCTGTGGATGAAGCGTACTACAGACAAATATGAACAGCCTCACACTAGCAGGCCCTTGTTCTCATGTGGGACTTCAGCCACCCTGCTATGTTGGAAGGATGGTACGCCCTGGCACAAGCAATCCAGGAGGTTCCTCAATTGTGTGGAAGACAACTTCCTTCTGCAAGTAATAGAGGAGCCGACAAGGAGAGGTGCCCTGCTTGACCTCGTGTTCACCAACAGGGAGGGGCTCATTGGAAATGTGATGCCCCAGGGCAGCCTTGGACGCAGTGACCATGAGATGGTGGAATTCGAGATCCTCAGGACAGCGAGAAGAGCGTGCAGCAAACTCACTGCCCTGGACTGCAAGAGAGCAGACTTTGGCCTCTTCAGGAACCTGCTTAGTAAGGTTCCATGGGATATAGCCCTAGAGGGCAGGGGGGCCCAAGACTGCTGGATGATATTCAAGGATCACCTGCTACAAGCTCAGGAGTGTTGCATCCCAACTAGAAGGAAGTGCAGCAGGAGGGCCAGGAGACCTCCTTGGATGGATAAGGAGCTGCTGAGAAAAATTCAAAGGAAGAAAGAATCTTATAAAAGGTGGAAGCAAGGACAGGTGCTCTGGGATGAATACAGGGATGTTGTCCGGGAAGCTAGGGAACACATAAGGAAAGCTAATGCCGTGTTAGAATTAAACTTAGCTAGGGATGTTAAGGATAACAGGAAGGGATTCTACAGGTACACTGCAAATAAAACACAGACCAGGGACAATGTAGGCCCCCTCCAGAAGCTATCGGGTGAACTGGCTATGCAGGATTTGGAGAAAGCTGA
>NDXB01001451.1:0-29099 GCA_002631895.1 Agapornis roseicollis
CTGAGTGCATGAATTATTTTAGTAGCCAAAGCTTTTACCAATTTTGGGATGCTGAATGTTTCAGTTCTGCATGACAAAATTCAGATGGTTTAAAGGAATCTTAGTTTTTAAATTGTGCTGTATATTTCCTAAAACTTTCAAACCATTAAAGATTCCAAAGTTGGCATCTAAATGTTTACATACCAAAATCACTATTGCAACAAGCGGCAGAGCCTTCTAACTCTGCTAGGGGCAGGCAATCCCAAAATACCAGTTTTCAGCCAATTTACTTTCATTTTTTAGATGCTAAATTTAGCCTGAATGTACCTGTGGAAGTTGTGGAGTTTTCCTTGGTGGGGTCTTCAGAAAAAGTTTGAAGAAACTTCCATCACCAGTGATGAATGGTCTAGTGTTTAAAAGCTGAGCAGGAGGTGATCCTGTCACTCTGTTCTGTTCTTGTGAGACCTCACTTGGAGTATTGCGTGCAGTTTTGGTGTCCTCAACATCAAAAGGACATGGAGCTGTTGGAACAAGTCCAGAGGAGGGCCACGAGGATCATCAGGGGACTGGAGCATCTCCCNAGTATTGCGTGCAGTTTTGGTGTCCTCAACATAAAAGGACATGGAGCTGTTGGAACAAGTCCAGAGGAGGGCCACGAGGATCATCAGGGCACTGGAGCATCTCCCGTATGACGACAGGCTGAGAAAGTTGGGGCTGTTCAGCCTGGAGGAGAGAAGGCTGCATGGAGACCTCCTAGCAGCCTTCCAGTATCTGAAGGGAGCCTCTAGGGATGCTGGGGAGGGACTCTTCATTAGGGACTGTAGTGACAGGACAAAGGTTAATGGGTTCAAACTCAAACACAGNGGGATACTGGGGAGGGACTCTTCATTAGGGACTGTAGTGACAGGACAAAGGTTAATGGGTTCAAACTCAAACACAGGAAGTTTAGATTAGATACAAGGAGGAAATTCTTTCCTGTGAGGGTGGTGAGGCACTGGAATGGGTTGCCCAAGGAAGTTGTGAATGCTCCATCGCTGTCAGTGTTCAAGGCCAGGTTGGACAGAGCCTTGGGTGGCGTGGTTTAGTGTGGGGTGTCCCTGCTTATGGCAGGGGAGTTGGAACTAGATTATCTTAAGGTCGTTTCCAACCCTAACTATTCTATGATTCTGTGACTCTGTAAGTAAGATACTGTGTATACAGAAAACCTTTTCACATAATAAGTTGCACAATGACTAGCAACAATAATAGGATCTTCTGTAAAGAAGGAAGTATTCCAGGGCTAAAAGAATGAGAGAAAAAACAACCTAGAGGAAAGTATTGTGTTTATACTCAGAAAAAAGGTTGGATGATTAGCAGTAGGGGAGAGAAAGAGCAAATCTGACTGAAGAAAGAGAACAGGAAGCTCTGAACAGTCATGCCAAATTCCTCTTTACAAACTAGGTCAAGCAATTTGTTGAGAAAGACAAAACAGAAATCAGTGACAATTATGAGAAACAACTTTATCAGATCCTAATTATCAAATGTCATCTGCCAGCTTGGGGGTGTGAGACTTCAAGCAAAAAGTGATGATCAGAGACTCTGCTTCTGGATGAAGAGGTGACTGTCCTAAATGCATTAATAGGTGGTTTAGAGGTTATACTCAACACCTTTTTAATCTTTGTTTTTTCCTACTTAAAGGATTTGTGCCTTATTATTTCCATATTCATTGCCATATGCAGCTCTCATTTTGTTTTGTTTCTGTGTTTACCATTTACTGTCTTTCATCTGCTTCACTTATTTTTTCCCTCTCGTATGCAATCTTATGATTTTGGTGTTCTACCTTTTCAGCTCTCTTAACATTTTGTCCTTAGCCTTTGTCTAAATATTCTTTAAAAATCTGTTTCTCCCATTTCCTCATTCTTTATATGCCATACTTAGGCTAACGATCAGTGCCTCGCCTTTTATGTTCTTATATAATACACTTCACTCTGTTCTTTGCCCTTTGTGTTCTCCACTCATCTCTTTGTTTCAGCCGCTCTTGTTATTCAAATTTTTGTTCTCAGTTCATTAGCTAGTCCACTCATGCTTTATTTATTGCTTGTACATAAGGCTCTTTTTCCTAGTGCTACCTATCAACTTCCTTGAAGTTTTGGGTGTTTTCAAAACTCTTACTCACACCTGGGATATCTTTTTCCTTCACCTCAAAATGCTTTTTCTCTTTCATAGTCTACCTTAAGATTAATTTGTATTTAATGTCTATAAAAACCCAGAACTTTGTCTGTATGTACTCTTAACAAAAAAAACAGCACAATTTAAGCTAAACCATCTAGCATCCCACAGATAAGTGTTTATGGTTTATGTACTTTCAGATATCTCTGGTTTCTTCTTTTCTCACTATACAAACTGATGCACTGATTTAAATGAGATTGCACATTCTTTGATAGAAGGACCATAAAAGATCAAGATCCATCTTGTGTTCATTCACAGATGCTGGTTTTGCTTCAGCCCAGATAGCTATCACAGCAGGACAGAAACTAATTCAAGTGGAGGCATGAGCACCTGCTAGTTAGTCTAGTGCAGCTGCTTAGAACTGAGCCTCTTGAAAGCTTTAATTATAAAAATACTAAAAACATAAGTGACTCAGAAAATCACTGGAGCTTATCTGGTATGTCTGATTCAGAAAATTCTTGGCACAGAAAATGCAAAATCCAACCTGTGTTTTAATTTTAGGATACAATTTGGGTTTAGATCAGAAAAGCCCATCTCAAAAATCACCCACAGAGTGAATACTACTGTGAATCCTCCACAACTACTCCCAGCCAACAAAGAAAGGAATAAAGCTGGAGTATGTTTTTAGATTACTGAACTTTAATTTTTCCCACCTCCTTCACATAAAGCTGGGGTGGTTTGAAGAGCTAGCAACAGACTTGATTAATTGCTTGGCTTTTTGATGCAGGAATTCATACTTTGTAATTAAGAGTTTTCACTGAAATGGGTAAATTATTTCAAATCTTATGTAGATGGGGGAGGCTCTCACTTCAAAGGTTTCTCACCAACAGCCATTTCCCTCTGGAAGACCTTTTTCATTGGGGCAGACATTTTGTAATTCAGTAATATCAGGTTTTACAGTTTAAAGTGTGAAGTAATTTTTGATGCTTCAGATTTATGTACCCAGCTGGAGATATCTCAGACAGTCTTAACTTTCTGGTGTGCTAAGGCCCTATTTGTAAAAAGATTTCCCAGGCTAGGCACCATATGCAGAACACTAAAATCACACAGGTTAAAATAATGGATGCCTTCAGCATTGTCAGTAGGGAACAATGCGCTTGGTGCTTTCATAGAACAGAGTGGTTGAGGTTAGGAGACACCTCTGCAAGGCATCTGGTCCACTCCCATTGCTCATGCAAGATCACCTAGAGCCAACTGTGCAGGACCATGTCCAGACAACTTTTGAATATCACTGAAGCAGGAGAATCCACAACTTCCCTAAGCAACCTGTGCCAGTGCTCAGTCACCCTCACAGTAAAAGTGTTTCCTGAATGTCGTGGTTTAAACCCAACCAACCATGCAGCTTATTCACTCACTCAACCCCCCTTTCTTGCCCTCCCTGCTTCCAGAGAGATGGGGGGAGAATCAAAAGAATGCAACTTCCACAGGCTGAGATAAGAACAGTTTAGTAACTAAGGTATAACACAAATCACTACTGCTACCACCAATAATAATAATGATAAAGGAAAAGAATACAGCATCCCATCAACCACCGGCATATAACTCATGACAACCCACCAACCAAGTGCTGACCGACCACCTCTTCCAACCACCCCGAGAGAACTAGGCCTTCCAGATAACTCCCAGTTACATCCTGGGCATGACGTGCTATGGTATGGAGTACCTCTTTGGTCAGTTTGGTCCTGTCAGTACAGTCCTGTCCCTGCTTCTTCCCAGCTTCCCCTCCTCCCCGGCAGAGCATGAGGCTCACAAAGTCCTTGGTCAGGGCAAACATTGCTCAGCAACAACCAAAAACATCGGCCTTGTCAGCCTGGTTCCCGGGTTAAGTCAAAACACCAGCTACTAAAGAGAAGGAAAACTGACTGCAACTGCTGAACCCAGGACACTGAAATTCACAGGGAGCCCATTTGTCCTGGGTTCAGCAGTAACAGTCAATTTTTCTCCTTCTGAATAGCTGATGCAATTCTGTGTTCTGACTTTCAGCCCGGGAACATAGCTGATAACACCAACGTTTTTAGTTGTCACTAAGTAATGTTTATTCTGACCAAGGACTTTCTGAGTCTCATGCTCTGCCAGGGAGGAGGAGAGGCTGGGAGGAAGCAGGGACAGGACACCTGACCCAAGCTAGCCAAAGAGGTATTTCATACCACAGCACGTTATGTCTGGAGATGTAATGGGGAGTTACCCGGAAGGGCACATGCTTCCAGGTCAGGCTTGTTTTTGGCAGGTGGTATCGTACTCTCTTCCCTTGTTATTTTCTTATCATTATGATTATTGTTGGTAGCAGCAATGATTTGTATTATACCTTAGTTACTGGACTGTTCTTATCTCAACCCGTGGGAGCTACATTCCTTCGGTTATCCTCCCCATCCCTCTGGGAGTGGGGAGGAAGTGGGGGGAAGGAAAGAAAGAAAGTGGGAGGGGGAAGTAGAAACTGGGTTTAAACCATGACACCATTGTTTCAGTTTGTGTTTCAGTTTGTACCCATTGGCTCTGGTCCTCTCACTAAGCATCATAAAAAACAGCCTGGCTCCATCCTTTTTTGCACCCTCCCTGCAAGTCATTTCTATGCATTGATGAAATCCTTGCTGGATCTTCTGCTTTGCAGGTTAAACACTCCCAGGCATATCAACCTTTCCTTACATATGAGCTGCTTCAGAGTACATGGTTATTTCTTGAAAGAATTAAGGATTCTAGAAAGGACCCATGCTGGAGCAGGAGGAAAGTGTGAGGAAGAGGATGCAGAGAGAAATGACCACAGTTCAGTTATGAACTGAACACAACTCTCTGTTCTCCATGCCTCTCTCACCAGTTTGTGGATACAGGGAGAAGAGGAGTTGGGAATGAAGAATGAATTTGACCTGGGAGGTGGTGAGAAGGTGTGGTTTTAACTTGTCTTTGTTTCTCACCATTTTATATGGTAATAAAAGAAATCATTTTCCCCAAGTGGAGTCTGTTTTGCAAGTCATGATAGCTGGTATGTGACCTCCCTCACCTTACCTCAATGCATGAGCTTTTTTAATGCTTTCTTTTTATTATTTTTTTTATTTTGAGGATGAATTAGAGAGTGGCTTTGTGTGCTTCTGGCAACAAGACAAGGTCAACTCAGCACATGCCTATATCACAATTATTCCCTGCTTATTCTAAGGAAAAAATAATTTACTAAAACAAGTAAATACTCATTTGAAAATATTTGGCCATCATATATTTTATGTATTAAGATTAGGCAAGCTAGAGACTACTGGGCAACTAAGTAACAGGCAGACTAGAGAAATGATCATTTTCAATTCCATACAAAGCAAGATAGGCTGAAATTGTAGCAATATCATATTCCCATCCTCACTGAGTTCAGTCACAAACACGTTTCTTGCTGTTTCTTGTTGATTGCCCTTAATCAGTCATAGAGAAGACAAAGGGCAAAATGTGTCACTAGAAATAATTATTGAGAAGAAAAACAGGAAGACACAGTGTCTCTAGAAGTCTCTTTCCTGACACTGACATTATGTTTGGTAGGTCAGACACCAAACCCAGGCACAGCTACAGGTTGGGCGGAGAAGAGATTCAGAGCAGTCCTGATCACTTTGGGGTGTTGGTCAATGAGAAACTGAACATGAGCCGGCAGTGTGCTTTCGCAGACCAGAAAGCCAAGCGTATCCTGGGCTGCATCAAAAGCAGCGTGACCAGCAGGTCCAGGGAGGTGATCCTGCCCCTCTACTCTGCTCTCAGGAGATCTCACTTGGAGTCTTGTGTGCAGTTCTGGTGTCCTCAACATAAAAAGGACATGGAGCTGTTGGAACAAGTCCAGAGGAGGGCCACGAGGATCATCAGGGGACTGGAGTATCTCCCATACAAAGACCGGCTGAGAAAGTTGGGGCTGTTTAGCCTGCAGAAGAGAAGGCAGCGTGGAGACCTCCTAGCAGCCTTCCAGTATCTGAAGGGGACCTATAGGGATGCTAGGGAAGGGCTCTTCATTAGGGACTGTAGTGACAGGACAAGGGGTAATGGGTTCAAACTTAAACAGGAGAGGTTTAGATTGGATCTAAGGAAGAAATTCTTTCTTGTTAGGGTGGTGAGGGACTGGAATGGGTTGGCCAGGGAGGTTGTGAGTGCTCCATCGCTGGCAGTGTTCAAGGCCAGGTTGGATGAAGCCTTGGGTGTCATGGTTTAGTGTGAGGTGTCCCTGTTTATGGCAGGGGGGTTGGAACTAGATTATCTTAAGGTCCTTCCAAACTTAACTCTTCTATGATTCTATGATTTTATTTGCAAAATGTTTATGTTCTTACATGGTATTCTGACTGGAGGGTTCACTGTTTACCAGTGCCTTTAATATTATTTTCAGTTTTGGGGCCTTCACTGCAAGAAAGACATTATGGTGCTAGATCATATCCAGAGAAGGGCAACAAAGCTGGTGAAGGGCCCAGAACACAAGTCATATGAGGAATGACTGAGGGAACTGGGGTTGTTTAGTCTGGAGACCTTACCATTTTCTGCAACTACCTTAAAGGAGGTCGTAGCAAGATGGGTTTCAGTCTCTCCTCCTAAATAACTAGGACAAGAGGAAACAGCCTCCAGTTGTGCCACAGAAGTTTTTGACTGGACATTAGAAAAAATGTCAAGCACTGGAACAGGCTGCCCAGGGAAGTGATTGAGTCCCCATCCATGCAGCTATTTAAAAGATATGTAGGTGTGGTGCTCAGAGTTTAGTGGTGGATTTCGTAATCTTAAGTTTATGGTTGGACTTGATGATCTCACAGGTTTTTTTCAGCCTAAATGGCTCTATGATTCCATGATCTTGCATGCTCAATGACACTCCAGTGTTATGAGGCAACTCAAGTTCATATTCTTTCAAGTATGCAGAGGAGTGAACACATTTCTAATTCAGCCCATGAGACACATACTGTATATCATGTTCAATGATTTCATGAAGAAATAAAACCCTAAAAAGAGGATAACAAGACAGCTAGAAGTGATTTTGGCAGATTGAGAAATAATGAAGAAGTTACTGCTTACAGAGTTAGTCTTCAAAGATGGGAAAAATACAAGTATTTTACTTTTGTATCTTGTTACAACTCTTTACTTAATTTAGCTTTCACTTCAAAACAATTTTATTGATCAAGCAGGTGCTTTGTTTGAGCGACAATGTTTCCATGGAGACTACAGGGCAGGAAGGCATGAATCTAAGATGCCACACAAATTATAGGATTTGGCAGATAGCACACTTCATGCCATGCAGTATGGAACAGGTTGGAGACCAGCAGTCTTACTATCAAACCTACGAAGATCAAACTCTTTTCACTAGCTGCCATTAACTCTTTATTAACTAGCAAGATGGATGCAAGTGGGGAAAAAAGAAACAAAAAGAAACATAATAATTTAATGACTTGTAACTTTGCAGTCCAAATAAATTTTGCCTTTACTTGTCTTGAAGCATTTAATATCTCTAATGACACCATGACATTATCTATTTATTAGCTTAATTTTCCACTTGGGAAGATAGAACTTACTTCTTCTATGTGCTGAGTATTCTGATAAAATTGAGAAGAAGTTTTAAATGATTTCTGTTGACATGAAGCATGATCTGCAGCCCACTGAACTCAGTTAAAAATAGTACTCTCTGTTTCAAGAGACATGATAAGAGGAAGTAGCTGCAGCACTTACCAGACTGCTGTACACACCCAGTTCTGTCACAATTATTTCAAGCAAAAGCAAAATGGATGGTTATGGGCATTACTATCTGAATCCTGCAAAAAAGCTTTATCCTTGTGTGTTGCTTATTTGTTTTCTGTTGCTGTTTTTTCCCAGTAACCTGTTCAAGGCCAGGTTGGATGCGACTTTGGGCAACCTGATCTAGTGGAAGGTGTCCTAACCTATGGCAGGGGGTTGGAACTAGATGATCTTTAAGGTCTCCTCCAACCCAAACTGTTCTATGACTACATGATTCTATCAAGTTAAAAAACAAAATTACAAACACTGTCAAAGAAAAGAGGAGAGGGTAGAAGCATTAAAATTTTTTCTTATGGTGTTCTCTTTTCTATAGTATAAAGATTGCAAAACTGGTATTGCTATACTAGTTGTATTACTCACCAGCATGTTAAGTATAAGAAAATAATACTTAATAACAATTGAAAAGCTTGCTTAGAATACAATACAAAAAGAAGCCCTTTGGGATACATTTTCAAGCTTTTTTATTCATAAGCCTTTACCCACTCATTCCTTTAAAGGATAAATCCTACCTGCATACTGCTAGAAAAAATTATCTGTACACAAGGAGGTTTAATCAGAAAATTTACCCCTTAAAATGTAGACTGGCAATGGAATCTGTGTGTCAAAGATCCTTCCTTAGGAGGGCTCTGGAACTGGATAAAGTGGTCTTGGTAAATGGGATTATAACATACATTTAATGTATTTCAAAAAAGGAAAAAAAAAAAGCAACTATCCAGCTTAAAAGAATAAAACAGTGGTGAAGTAAGGAAATGAGTTATTCTGAAAAGGTAGACTTACACTAGTGAGCTTGACATGGACAGTGGGATTGAGTGTGCCATCAGCAAGTTTGCTGATGACACCAAGCTGTGTGGTTCGATGGATATGCTGGAGGGAAGGAATGCCATCCAGAGGGACCTTGACATGCTTGTGAGGTGGGCTGATGCCAACCTCATGAAGTTTAGCCATGACAAGTGCCAGGTCCTCCACCTGGGTGGGAGCAATCCCAGGCACAGCTACAGGTTGGGCAAAGAGGAGATTCAGGGCAGCCCTGCAGAAAAGGACTTGGGGGTGGTGGTTGATGGGAAAATGAACATGAGCTGACTGCAGTGTGTGCTTGCAGCCCAGCAAGCCAATCGTATCCTGGGCTGCATCATGACCAGCAGGTTGAAGGAGGTGATCCTGCCTCTCTTCTCTGCTCTTGTGAGACCTCACTTGGAGTACTGCGCGCAGTTCTGGTGTCCTCAACATAAAAAAGACATGGAGCTGTTGGAACAAGTCCAGAGGAGGGCCACGAGGATCATCAGGGGACTGGAGTATCTCCCATACAAAGACCGGCTGAGAGAGTTGGGACTGTTCAGCCTGGAGAAGAGAAGACTGCATGGAGACCTCCTAGAAGCCTTCCAGTATCTGAAGGGAGCCTCTAGGGATGCTGGGGAGGGACTCTTCATTAGGGACTGTAGTGACAGGACAAGGGGTAATGGGTTTAAACTTAAACAGGAGAGGTTTAGATTGGATATAAGGAAGAAATTCTTTACTGTTAGGGTGGTGAGATGCTGGAATGGGTTGGCCAGGGAGGTTGTGAGTGCTCCATCCCTGGCAGTGTGTATTGGGTTCAGCAATAGCAGTCAGTTTTAATCGTCCTTAGTAGCTGGTGCAGCACTGTGTTTTGACTTAACCTGGGAACAAAACTGATAACACCGATGTTTTTATTTGTTGCTAAGTAATGTTTGTTCTGACCAAGGACTTTGTGAGCCTTATGCTCTGCCAGGGAGGAGGGGAGGCCAGGATGAAACAGGGACAGGTCACCTGACCCAAACTGACCAAAGAGGTATTCCATACCATAGCATGTCATGCCCAGGATGTAACTGAGAGTTACCTGGAAGGACACGGCACTTCCCGGTCGGGCTCGTTTTCGGCAGGTGGTATTGTACCCTCTTCCCTTGTTATTTCCTTATCATTATTATTATTGGTGGTAGCAGTAGTGATTTGTGTTATACCTTAGTTACTGGACTGTTGTTATCTCAACCCGTGGGAGTTGCATTCCTTCAATTCTCCTCCCCATCCCTCTGGGAGCATGTAGAAAGGAGGGGGTGAGGAAAGAAAGAGGGGGAGGGAGTAAAAACTGAGTTTAAACCACAACACAGTATTCAAGCCAGGTTGGATGAAGCCTTGGGTGACATAGCTTAGCGTGAGGTGTCTCTGCTTATGGGAGGGGGGTTGCAACTAGATGATCTTAAGGTCCTTTCCAACCCTAACTATTCTATGATTCTATAATTAATCTTCTGATCCTATAGTGTGTATTTGCCTCTCTCTATATATGTTTATATAATTATACACGTAAATTTGAATGACAGGGAATTACAGCAGATAAACCCAATTGAAGACCTGATGCAAGACTGTTAGCAGTTGGTGTGAATGGATATTTTGTTCCTGAGCAGCTGAACAGGATAAAACCAGGGCTGAGCAGTAAAAAGCAAGCAAATACTTGAAAGTCCTAAAACATGCCTGTTGTTTGGTTGGATTTGGGTTCCTTGCTTTGTGGGTTTTGATTAGTTGGGCATTTTTTTTGTTTGTTTGTTGTCTGGGGCACTGTCTGAAAGTCAGAATTCATAACTGCTTCTGGAAGAGAAAGCTTATAAATTACAGGAATGAAATACACAGATTTCACAACTCAGAGGTTCTTTTCTTTAGCACAGTTCTCTACAGCTTTTATCAACTTTCAAATAAAACTATTTTCTAAAAGCAAAACCTACCTTTTTATCAGAGTGCAGATATGGTGATTTTTGCATCTTGTTTTTTGTTGGGGCAACTTTTAACCAGTTACAGAAACATTATTATACTGGACTTCATCTGGAAGTCAGACTTCTAGCTGCAACAGAGTCCTAATACTTTTTGGATTTGAAATGTTGACACAAACACAGATCCATAAAAGAGAAAACACCTCTACTTACTGTAACCCTCTGTTTTTAATCCCACGTTTTGCAGTATACTCTCTTCCAGAATTTACAGGTAAAGAAAACAGATCATAATCTTGTGGGAAGTTATTTACTCACTTCCAGGAAACAGTAAGTAGATACTACTTTCCCTCTCAGTTATTCTATAATAAACCCACTTCAAAAATAATTTTATTTTATTGAAACATGTACTTATACCTGTATTACAGCAACAGAATACTGTGTTTTCTGAGGTTTGTAAGTATAAGTCACACTGGTGCCCTTTACTTGCCCACACATATTTTAACACAAGTAATCCTTGTTCTCTCCTCTTCCTTCTTGCTTGCATGCACTATACTGGACCAAGTATTGAAAAATGGGACATATCAGTTCACTGCTAGGAACAAACATTCTTCTATGCCTTTCTCAGAAGAGAAATCGTTCCTCATAATTAAAAAGAAAATGGGAACTGAATAAGCCTTTACGAAGAGATTTTTATTTTTTTTTTAAGCTGCTAAAACAGGTAAACAGAATAAACCACATAAAACACGGCACTTTTTTGCTCGCTGTGCTTTTGTCTAATTTTGTAATAAGAGATATTTTTATCACTTTGATGGGTGTAAGGTACTTAGTGCGTAGAGGTGCTACACAATGACACTTGAAATATGTTGTAAGCAACAAAATAATCCTTCTGGTACGCAGCCTTCTTTTGAAGGCATGTCATGGCACAAGGACATTATGTCTATTCTACCTTAACACTAATTTTCCCCTGGCTTTCATCTCTTCTGTAAACCACAAAATATAATGGTAAATGGCTTAACCAAATGGACATAAATGTTATTACCATTATTTTCCTTTTGAGGGCCAAACTATCACAGCAGGGCTGTTGAGTGAAGCACAGTGATCTAACAACATGTGTAGCTGTACAAAGAATAAGCAACTGTGAAAGGAATATGGGAAAAACATGATGACAAGTATCAGGATATAAGGGGAACAGAATATGAAAGGTTGGCTGGTAGTCTGTTTTGATCAGAGCTGTACCATGTTTTAACTGTCAGCAGCAAAATTTGAACTGAATAGACTTCAAAGGAAATGAAACCCCACAAAGGACATAAAGAATTATCCAAAGGTTGCAAGTTTATTTGTTTTCTGGGACAGTCTATGTTGAGGGTTTGTTTTTTTTTTGTTTGTTTGTTTGTTTTAATTATTAAAACAAAAGACAGCATAAGAGAAGAAAGATTTCCATTCAGAGCAAGAAAGCAAATCCATAGTCATAGAGAATGGATCTTTTAATACACAGTAAAATTTAAATTCACCTTTAAATTATGAGCAACTTGGCAATTCCCTTAGAAACTAATCTAATGCTTGTGAAGTAAAAGAGCTATTGTTTAATGCTTTGTTGAACAAGAACAGTAATTAAAACTTGTTCAACACTGATATTTTGGATAACACTATGTACTTGTACTACACAATGATGGGTTGAGTACATGCAATAAAGGTACTGTTTCATACTGCTTTGTTGTGAAAAAATATATTTTCTTCATGGAAAATAAAAATATAATGAATGGGGTTTTATTTTGCCACTGGAGGAGTCACGTTTCTGGTTCATTATTATCTTGTTGCTTATACAAGGTCTTCGACAAAATGTAGCTATGCCTTTTTTTGACAAAAGAAAAGTAAGGCCTATAACAGGTTAATAATATGCAGGACTGTACAACATCAAAGAACAGACAAAAAAGAATATTATTCTCAGCTGAAACTGTAAAGGAAATATGCTTTAATTTGAGAGTTTACTTTCATGAGCATGCTTAAGTCATAGGCCTTTCAAAAAGCTGTCTGACATTTCTGCAAAAAGAAGCAAAATTGTAAAGGGTAGACAAGGTCTACCAATGCCAGACTCTAAAGATGTATAGAAATTGCTGCTGTGTGTACAGTCTCTAAACTGGTTTCTAATTCCAATTGAATTTAATTTTCTTACACGGGATTTCCCTGATCCTGCTCAGAAATTGAATTCACACAGCTGGATGAAGACCCTATAATGCTGGTCTGCTCCTTCCTTCCAACAGCTCAGGCTGTGGTCAGGGTATATCGCAAGATATTAGTTAAAGGGCTTTTCCTGAGGTATGAGACAATATAAGTCAATTTTTGACACTGATGCAGCTGAAGAGAGTACTAAAGTTTTGAGATTCTCAACCTGCAGGAAAGTTAGATCACTAAAATAGTTAATGGCATTTAGAATTAGAGTTTGTTCATGATAGAACTGCTTCATTTCATATATTCTAAATGCTGAAATTATTCTTTAGCCTTCAGACCTTCACCTAACAGAAGAAAAAAAAAAGTGATGACCCTCTACTGTGAAAGACTCAACAGAAACAATACAAGTGTCTTGATTTTTCCAGTATTTACTTTTTTATTTCCCTCATCAAAAGTCCATATGCTCAATACAAACATGGTTTTGATGAGAAAAGTAATCTTAAAACAGGACAAGGAACTGAGCCGAAGTTGTCTGCAGGTCAGTCTGTATTACAAATAAGTAAGAGCAACATCATTATTTTTGAGAAATCAGTATGCTGTTTCTTTCCTCCTTCCCCATAATTAACCCTTAAGAACCTATGTGGGTGATGTGCAGAATTCCATATGGAGAGTGAATTATTTTTCTTATACAGAAAATAATGAAAATGCTAAATTTATTTGGCATTCAGATATTCTTGTCCAACTGTTTTCAGCTATTTAATTGAAAGATCAGTTACTCTTTCAGCTTTACCTACCATTAGGACTTATTAGTTAAAACTACTAGTCCTTACATGTACTGAGTAGTGATCATATTTAACAGTATGATTTTTAGTATGCCTAATAACAAGGTGATGTCTCATCATCGGGACTAGCTTGTCATAGACAGTCCTTCAATTGAAATAAGTTAATCCAGTGAAAATAGGTTATTTTAGAACTGTAATTTTAAATGAAAAAATACAGATTTAGTATCATTAACTCTTTCTCCTTTAAATTATTAATTCAAAGAAACTTGTTTTTTACTGTCAGATTTATAATATAACTAAATACTTTTACAGGGTCAGTGTCTTATATTTTCAATCTAACTCAAAGATTGAGCATAACTACATATAGCCATAGGTGATGTTCATTTTCAACATTTTCAACACATCTTTTTTAAATATATAAAATCCTCTGAATATTTAAAAATGGTAAGGCACGTTTTTTGTGAAAGAAATTAATTATTGCAATAGTCCTAATGTACATGTGGATTTGTATCTTTTCTTTAGGTATGAAACGTGTAAGACAAAACAAATGCACAGAAATAATAAAAGACAATACATGTATTGAATTACTGTTATCTTTACGCTATTCCTTCCTTTTCCTGATTCCTAATTGTGTACTAATGGTCACATTGTATTAAGAGCTGGTGACTTAGCAGTCCTTTTAAAATCTCTCATGTTCCTTCTGAACTTTGGGTTCAAAATGGCAACCAGTCAATATATGGTTAGTTAAACACATTTCTCAGCTGCATTTGTAACTTGAAATAGAACTCCATTACACAAAACCACCTTAGAGACGTTCATTTTTTGTGACCTTGCATAGGCTTTCCATAATAAATTCTGCAGCTACTGTTAATCCTGGTGAACAATGGCAATAACAAAAGACCATGGCATACAGGCTGAGAAGTACTGAATACAGAAAACTGCATATGAACACATGGTCATTCAAGTTTAGCATTCCCTCTAAAATCTTAGTATCCTTGTCATTGCTTTGCTCAGTGAATCTTCCAGGACAGAGCTAGGAATGGCTGCAGCAGATAAACCATTTTGCTCGCTGTGAACTGGTACTTACACATTCTTGGATTTTAAAGATCAAGCAGGTCTCCTTGTGCAGGGCTACCTGGTCTCTCTGGGCCAGTTATAACTAAGTAAATGAAAAAGATTTTTATCCTTCTCAGGACACTTATCCCTGCATCTACTGAATGCAATAGTTGTTTCATTCACTTTATTAGCATGTCGATACAGCTCCTCAGATCCATAGAAATCTAAGAGTGTACCCAACCATGCCATTTTGCATACCTTCATTCAGCTTCTGATTTCCTATTCTATTTCCCCTGTGAACCCCAAACTGCTTTTTTTGTTAATTGTGAACTATCATACCACATCACTCACAGTAACTTCCCTCTTGTGCATTTCTTTACAACACTCTGCATAAAAGTTCACCTGATCTATCCTCTGTTCTCTGCATATAAACCAAATTTTTCTACATGTTCTCTGTGTTTAAGAAGGCTTATATGTACACGAACATTAGGGTATTAAGCAACTAGTTGAATTTTTTTGGCATGCAGTCTTCTAGTCAGCATCTACAAATGCTCACAGATGATTATAGCAACAAATATCTAGACTCAATTAAAAATAATCTATTAAAAACATTTTTTTTTTTTTTTAAAGATGTGATAACAAAAATGTGTATTATGTGAAGAAGTGGAAAATACTTGCTTCTCATAACAAGTACATCTGTTGTGGGTGTTTTCACCCCAGATAGGCAATACTGCAAATAAAAAGTNTCTAGACTCAATTAAAAATAATCTATTAAAAACATTTTTTTTTTTTTTTACAGATGTGATAATATAAATGTGTATTATGTGAAGAAGTGGAAAATACTTGCTTCTCATAACAAGTACATCTGTTGTGGGTGTTTTCACCCCAGATAGGCAATACTGCAAATAAAAAGTACAGGAAACAGCACAATGTAGGCAACATTGAGTTTTTAACATCTACTGTTATAGCTGAAGGAAAACTGATTCTAGGTCAGAACAAAATCTATGATTCTGGTCATCCAGCTACTTAATACAAATAACTTCTGCTGAAGTCACAGTGGAAGTTTTGTATTTTGAAAGACTTCAGGACGATCCCTTTGAAATTCCCTTTATTTCTTTACATTTCTTTTACTAAGGTGACCTCACTGGTTTTAAGTGGCTTTATAATATTCAACATATCAAATTGCAAGCAGTAAGCCACAAGAAATAATCAGATGACCCATGAAGAAATTCTCTACATTCACACCATACATAGATACATCAGCCAAAAGATTACTTCTTCTTATCATTCTTAATGCTGTCCATTAGCTAAACCTTTCATAAAAGTAATTTAGGATTCCATAGAGACTAACAAAGCTGATCCACGTCAGTCCACTATAAGGAATAAGAACCAACAACTAAAAGCTACTCACAGAAACAAGAAGAAGAATAATAACATTCTCTATTGTAATTCAGGAGACTCTTCGGTAGAATACTATTGCTATATGTAGATACAGAGATGTACAAGAAAACATAATCACTTGAATGCCATCAGGTAAAAAAGCACTACTTAAAAGCTGTTGAAGGACCATTACCTATCAGAAATCAGTAAAGAACAGTGATGTATTGGGCCTTCCTCAGAACAGACTTGACTTTCCTGCCAAAGTGTCTGTTCATTTTAGCTTCCACAGAATAACAAGGTTTCCAGTAGACTGTATCGCAACTGTTGGTGGGTTCAAAATCTAGTTGTAGCATACTTCAGTTTATTCTGCAGTGGGGATTAGCATCAGCATGATGAAAGGAGGTTGCCTTGTCTCACTCTTTGATGCTTACATTTAAATTATTTTCTAAAAGTTTGGATGTGTGCATGTGAACCACCTGAAGTAACTTCATCTAGGTTTCTCTTTTCCTAAGAAGTCTAATGCTCAAGCACATAATGAAGTATCTCATGGAGCTTGTGGAAGGGTTTCCCATGATGAGACTTGGCAGAAATCACATGCAGATACTCAGCCTACAGAAAGTGGTGGCAAATCTGAAATATTAGTTAAAAGGATATTATACATTTAAATTCTCTAATCACACCTGCAATGACTGTGCAGCTGCTGGATTTATATCTGTATTGACAGCTTTATCTTAATCAAAATAAAGTGATAATAGTAATTGATCTTCATTTCCTTTTGTCAAATGTGTGCAAAAGTTTATCCTTACAGAATGTCATGAACATAAATTAATTGCTGCCTATGAGAAGACTGGATCCTGTTTTAAGTACCATTAATAACTCAGAAATGTGTTTAATAAAATTCTCATTATTCTAAAATTTATCATGCTGTTTCAGTACTGTCTATCCTGAATCTTTCCTGTTTAAATTGGAATGTGTAATTTATAAAACACATAGTATTTTCCTTAAAAAAAATTTATTATAAAGTATTGTAATGATTATAAATTGTTGTCATCGCATTCTATTCTATCTCATGATAGTCGTAGAATCATAGAATAGTTAGGGTTGGAAAGGACCCCAAGATCATCTAGTTCCAACCCCCCTGCCATAAGCAGGGACACCCAGTATTAAACCATGCCACCCAAGGCTTTGTCCAACCTGGCCTTGAGCACTGCCAGCGATGGAGCATTCACAACTTCCCTGGCCAACCCATTCCAGTGCCTCACCACCCTCACAGGAAAGAATTTCTTCCTTATATCCAATCTAAACCTCCCTTGTTTAAGTTTTAACCTATTACCCCTTGTCCTGTCACTACAGTCCCTAATGAAGAGTCCCTCCCCAGCATCCCTAGAGGCCCCCTTCAGATATTGGAAGGCTGCTAGGAGGTCTCCACGCTGCCTTCTCTTCCCCAGACTGAACAGCCCCAATTCTCTCAGCCTATCTTCATATGGGAGATGCTCCAGTGCCCTGATGATCCTCATGGCCCTCCTCTGGACTTGTTCCAACACTTCCATGTCCTTTTTATGTTGAGGACGCCAGAACTGCACACAATACTCCAAGTGAGGTCTCCTGAGAGCAAAGTAGAGGGGCAGGATCATCTCCTTCGAGGTGAGGATTAAAATGGTGATGCAGAAAAAAAGTTAAATTTGGGTAGGGTTTTTTCATGAATGAAAAGGTATCACTGAATCCAGTGAAGATTACATTAGGTTATACAACGAATGAAAAGTACCTTTTGCTCCACTATTAGGTTACACACTACCCTCATAACATGCAAACAAAGGAAAAAAAATTCTCTGAATTGTTATTCTCCAAATCACAGTTTATTCTCTGACATTCCTATACTTTGATAATGTGAGGAAATAAATTTCTTCCCTGTCAGCCATCCTGTACAAAAAGACATAGCCAATGAGATGAGTTGGGGTCTACTGAGACTATTTTCCTCCTTCTTTTCACTGCTACTCATTTGGTCTAATTCCACATTTCAATTTATTCTTTCTTGTGCTCTCTTTTTGGTTATTTGGATGGCCTATAAAGATACAAGTTATCTTCAGCTCAATACCTCCTTAGTCTATGCAATCTAATCTTACAGAAGAAATATTAATTAACAAAAATTATTTCAGAGAATGAAAAAGACTATTATCAAAATAGATGATAGTAATAGGGATAAAACTCTGTTTGTGTTGGTAAATAGGTCTCTGAATGTCTGAAAAGCACGGTGTACCTGTTACCTGAGTTATAACCGATGCATGCATGGTAGGGAATGATAGCAGTGCAAACTGCTGTCAATTTTTACTGTGTCCCATCCATCACATAAAGTTATTAAATATACATCTACCATTTTGTGTATTAGAAATAAAGTCATTTTAATAGAATTTTGTCGTAAGATCAATAGCTTTTAGAAAATAAATGTCTTGGCTTCACCTTAGCGTTTACAGTGTTTGGTAGCAGGAGACCGTTATCTTTTGACACTGTTCTATAATGGTGGCATTATCTCTTAATATAAGTACCGTGTATGTCTTTTAGTTTTCATGTTATTTATAGATGTTTGCATTAAAGTTACTATGAAAAGGTACAGTAAAACATCATTTGTTGCAGTCCTTCTTTATTGCAAACCGGACTGGTCATACATTTGCATTAAATTGTTTCATGCTCCTGGCTTATCTCTGCTGCACTGAAAATGTAATACACAAAGAATGCAATAGCATGTACTTATTAAATGTATACAAAGCCTGCTGCCTGTATTCAGCTGATATGTAGAATGAGTATTAGAGCTAGTGACATGGAAAGTTCTTCCTAGGATTTAGCCAAGCGTTAGTATAACTCCTTTGGCTGCTGAACTTTCCTCATTGATTTATGCTGACATAGATGAGAGAGCATCTATAAGTATTTGTACATCTCTAAGTATTTGTCAAAGTCACAGATTTATAGATGAAATCTCTATGTATTTTAGATAATCTGTGTGGATTTCTTCCCCTTAGGGGTTTTTTAAATTATTTGAAACAATTGCATATGCTCATACTGGAAATTCAGAACATGATTTACTGTAAATTGAAGGCCACTTGACTTTTTTATCATGGTATCTGTTATCAAATGTCAACATTAACATTAATTCTGGTTGATAATCAAAGTGCCAAAACATTGTTGAATTTCACCTCTGCTTCAGAAAAGCTCCAGCAACTTCTGAGTGCTTGGTTTGCTTCTGTCCTGAAGAACACACAGTAGAAACTTCAGTAACATGATCAAAACTCAACTGGTCTTGCCCACATGCTCCAACTTCTGTCTATGATCAGTCTTACAAGAGAGAAAAGATACAATGCAAAGGCAGAAACAGTTTTTTGTTGATTTTGTGACTATCACTAGGAAAATTCTTCCTTTCTCCTTTCTAAGTAACCTGGGTAAATTGAAAAGGAATTGTGGAACTGCAGTACACAGTAAGTTAGACAATGTCTTATTCATATTTCATTGAATGATTATTTTTTTCTCAAGCTTCTGTAAGTCAAGGGAGGTGACTGTCCCCCTGTACTCTGCTCTTGTGAGACCACACCTGGAGTAATGCAATCATCAGCTCTGGGACCCCCAGCATAAGAAGGATACGGACCTGCTGGAGCAATGCAGAGGAGGGCCGTGAAGATAATCAGAGGGCTGGAACACCTCTCCTATAAAGACAGGCTGAGAGTGTTGGGATTGCTCAACCTGAAGAAGAGAAGGCTTCTTCCAGTAAGCTCCCTAAAGGGGGCTTACAGAAATCTGGAGAGAGACTTTTTACAAAGGCATGTAGGGGTAGGACAAGGGAAATGGCTTTAAACTGAAAAAGGGCAGACACTGGAACAGGTTGACCAGAATAGCTGTGGATGCCCCACACCTGGCAGTGTTCAAGACCAGGCTGAATGGGGCTTTGAACAACCTGGTCTAGTGGAAGGTGTCCCTGCCCATTGCAGAGGAGTTTGAACTAGATGATTTTTAAGGTCTCCTCCAACTCAAACTATTCTATGATTCTATGATTTTTTGATTATATTAAACTTTAGTAGACATTGAAGTAATTGTTACTATACTTATTTATGTTAATTAAGGATGTATTCATATACTGGGGATAATTATGCAGTCATCGGTTTACTAGACACTGCAATAGCCAGCACAGGTTTTCCCTGGCTTTCACTGTCTATTATTTTATTGAACCTCGAATGAATCTGGATATGTGCCGTGCAAAATAACTATAACGATATTTCAAATGTGTTAGTGAAGAAAAGTTTATCAAATAATATTTCAAACAGCCTTAGTTTTCATCTTTCCCATGGAGTACTTAGAGAATAAGAGAGGCTTATGTTTTGTGGCTCTTTTTTGAGATAGCAGTACTCCAGACTTAGAATAAAATTGCTTCCTCATTCTGTCAATAAAATTCATGAAAATTTGTTCAGTAGCATCTAATGAAATTGCTAATGTCAACAACATAGATAGAAAATAAGAGGAATGAAAGTAGAATGGCATATTATAACTGGTAGTCGTACCATTTATTGTACCAAAATCATTTCTGTGTTGACCCAAAAGATCACTCCTGTGCTATTTTTAAATCCTGGAATTTATGAGCCTTGTTAATTCAGAACAGTAAGGCATTATCAGCCTGGTATACAGTTCAAGTATGTGTTTGACACTACATCTGAGCATAAAACCAGTTGAGGTGCATTTTTCAACTGGAAGAAGTGTCTCAGTCAGCAATAAAGCAAAATATTATGACAAAATATAAGCAAAGTATTATAGCATCCATTTATAAGTGAAAACTGGCAAATTTGAGGTAGGTCTGGATAGTTCCATTTCAACAATCAAATAATTAATTTTTCAAGAATTCAGTTATGATTGAGAACCTACATGGGTAAATTCCAAAATCTGTCCATGTTTTATGATACTGTAATTGGAGCTGAATCTGTTTTTTATTTACCACTTACAGGCACAGTAACACAGAAACATGCAGGATAACTTGTGCTGTCTGTCCCCTGAGCTTTTCCATTGCAAAGGGGTCTGTTGTACCCAACAAAGTTACTAGGTGAATGTAATAAATAAATAAACAAATAGGTGTACATGTCCATGGGACCTGGTGAGGTACGTATGCACGTGCTGAGGGCACCTGTGTATGAAGTGGCCAAGTCAACATCCATTATATCTGACAAGTCATGGCAGTCCAGTGAAGTTCCCACTGACTAGAAAAGGAGAAACATAAACCCCGTTTTTTAAAAGGAAAAATAGGAAGACCTAGGGAACTACAGGCTGGTCATTCTCACTTTGATGACAAGTAAGATCATGGAGCAGATCCTTCTGAAACTATGCTAAGGCACATGGACAATAAGGGGCTGATTGGTGACAGCCAATATGGCTACACTAAGGGCAAACTGTGCCTGACACATTTGGTGGATTTCTATAATAGGGCTATGGTGTTGGTGGATAAGGGAAGAAGGACTGACATCATCTATCTGGACTTGTGCAAGGCACTAGACACTGTCCCAGACAACATCCTTGTCTCTAAACTAGAGAGACATGGATTTGATGGGTGGGCCACTTGGTGGGTAAAGAATTGGCTGGGTGGTCACATGGCTTGATGTCTAAGTGGAGATCAGTAAGTGACCTTCACAGGTCGCTATTGTGACAGGTGGTGTTTAACATCTTTGTCAGTGATGGTGGGCAGTGGGATGTGGTGCACTCTTAGCACCCTTAGCAAGCTTTCAAACATCACCAAGTTGTGTGGTGCTGTCAAGATGCTGTAGGGAAGGGATACCATACAGAGGAACAGGTTCATGCGGGTGGTGCATGTGAACCTCATGAAGTTCAACAAGGCCAAGTGCAAGGTGCTGCACCTGGATGAGGGCAATCCCTACACAGCTACAGCCTGAGTAGGGACTGGACTGAGAGCACATTGAGGAGATGGAGTTGGGGGGTGTTGGTTGATGAGAAGCTCAACATGAGATGGCAGTGTGTGCTCGCAGCCCAGAAAGCCAACCATACCCTGGGCTGTATCAAAAGAAACACAACCAGGAGGTTGAAAGAGGTGATTCTGTCCCTCTCGTCTGCTATTGTAAGACCTCACCTGAAAGACTGAGTCCAGCTCAGGAGCACCCAAGAGAAGAAATAAATGAACCTGTTGGAGCAAGTCCAGAGAAGGGTCATAAAAATAGTAAGAGGGCTAGAGCACCTCTCCTACGAAGACAGGCTGATAGAGTTGGGCTTGTTCAGCCTGGAGAAGGCTCCAGGGAGATATTATATTAGCTTCCTAGTCCTTGGTTTACCAGAAATCCGGAGAGGGACCTTTCACAAGGGCACGTAGTGTCAGGAGAAAGGGGAATGACTTAAAGCTGAAATAGTTTAAATTTACATTAGGTATAAGGAAGGGGTTCTTTACTGTGGGTGTGGTGCTATGGTGGAACAGGCTGCCCAGAGAAGTTGTAGATGCCCTGTCCTTGGAAGTGTTGGATGGGACTTTGGGCAACCTGGTCTAGTGGAAGGTGTCCCTGACCATGGCAGGGGGGCTGGAACTAGGTGATCTTTCAAGGTCCCTTCTACCACAGACCATTCAATGTTTCTGTGAGTATATTATGATATCTTTAAATCAATAATCAGTTTTAAAGAACTCCTACTGAAACTTTCATTGACACCAGTGGGTTTCAATGTGCACACTGCCAATATGAAATCTTAATGAAACTGAAAAAAATCATTTATGGTCATGAATACACTGCATAATGTATCATAGTGTGGGAGATCCCACAGCAGCTCTCAGCAAGCCTGAACCTCTATCTGAAGTGACACACTGTCAAGAAGGGAGATTCTAGTTCAGACCCTGAAACAGCTTTGAAGTGTCAGCCTTATACAATATCTCAAAGGTATGATGAACTGGCTTGTTGCAGCACTACTAAAATGACTATACTGACTACAAGCCTAAAGCTAATGCTTTCTCTGATAAACTGGGAAATCTCTGCACCACTTGCAATATACACAGCACTCGATTCATCCTAAGGCCAGCACACATTGGAAAAAAAACAATACTGTTGCAAAAATTATACTCCTGTTTCAGAATCAAGAACACTTTATTAACAGCATGATAAAATAGTTAATATCACATGGTGGCAACATATAAAGTTGCTGAAAAAAACCCAAACAATTACCTCATAAACTGCAGGTTTTGGTCTCTTCATAACGCTTAAGTTTAGAAGGAATAAACTAATCACATAATTGCTCTCACATTATGCAGTTGCTCCTACATAAAGTAGTTGGCACTCAACTAACTAATCAGGTGTGATTACAACTGCAGTATTTGTGAATGCTTAAAAAAAGAAATCTTCCTATAAATCTTAGAAAACGAAAGTCAATATGACTGTAGCAAGAAAATAACATGCAATAACCATTCATGCCAAGCAAGTTTGAAAGTTAATGTTTCAAGCAAAAAGTCTGAAAGTTAACATTTGGATTCCAACACCAAGTGGACTAAGCAATGGACTATTTTAAAATCCAGTGCCCAGGTTAAATCAAAAACCTGTAAAATAGAGCAACTGGCCAGGAAAACTGAAACAGAAATATATCAGGGTTTTGACCATAAAGAAACAGAAAGACATTTAAAACTGTAAATATCTCCTCCCACTCAATATAAAATTGCCTGTTTTGTTTTGGGTTTTTTTACTATTAAATACTTTTCATTTTTAGATTCATCTACATTTGAGCAAAAAAAGATTTAAATCTGAAAAATGTTACAGTAAACAAAAAAAAATCTGGTATTACTGTAAGGTAAATCAAATGGAATTCCTACAATCTGTGTTATAAAATTTTGGAAAAAAAATGTATCAGCATGTTTTGAAATCCTGAACTCCAATCTCCAATATTTTGACTGAAATCATTACCTGAATTCTAATTAAGTATAGTGGTAGTTGCTATCCCTAATTCATCCCACATAGCAAGCCAAATTAATGTAAGTTTCCTAATAATAACAAAAAGATCAAAGCACTACTGATAATTCTAATACCTATTCTACAGACTTTACTATGATACATTAACAGTGTGTGTCTCTGTGTCTTTGGTTCAGATTCATAGAATAAATAATGGTTTACAAGTTTTCATCCACAGAAATTGTAGGCTACTTGTAGGAAGAAAATCTGTTTAAGCAAAGCAAATATGTGAACAAAGTGTGGAAGTTCACATCTGAGTCCTCCCCCTTCAGCCCTTCACAGACTCCATCTTCAAATGACCCATAGTGGGTCATTTTAACATGAACAGTTTCCCTTGTTTACCATAGTTAGTAATCATCGTAAGAAAACACGTTAGGTTTTTATAAGATACTTACCTCTTTCCCCTGCCTAATTTTCACAAAAGCAAACTATTTCAAAATTACAATGGTTTTTATTTTTTTTTAATGGCACTGTATAGAACACTTAAAAAAATGGAAACTTCAGGGATAGAATATAAAAGATACATTTATAAAAAAGAAAAAGAAAAAAAAAAAGGAACTTTACGGAATTACACATATAACAGATTCCTCATCAAAAAAATCAGTAAACTACTAAAAAACCTATAGATTTACTAGTTTAAAGAACTGAAAATCACCACCACATTATTTAAAAAGTAATCATAGCAAAATTAATCTCAGTATTACAGAGCCTTGTGTGACATGGTTCAGTGTGAGGTGTCCCTGCCCATGGCAGGGGGGTTGGAACTGGATGATGTTATGGTCCTTTCCAACCCTAACTATTCTATGATTCTATGTAAGTATGAAATCAATATGCTGGAATTCAACCAGAGGCTGATTTGAACACTAGGCAATATCAAACTTCCAACCTTCCTCTTTCAGCCTTTGAAATACTTTAGTAACTCACAGTTACAACTTTTTAGAAACCATTTAAAAACATCTTTGATGTCTGCGTGATTATATATAGTTTTCAAAGCAGTGAACTCCTTTCTTATATTTACTTACAGATGATCTGGTAAAAAAGATTTAATAAAGCTATTTAAAACATTTCATAGCTATTCAGGTTCCTTTACAGTGAAAGAGAGGTCTTCTAAAGCACTTCAGTGATATATGTTCACTCTGGGATCTCCACTCTCTGGAAAACTCCAGCTCCCACAGACGCAGGGTCATACAGTTTGCCAAAATGAGTTCGTGAAAGTTCATTTTTCAAATGAATTCCTGCAATTTATGTTTTTGAAGCTGTCTTAGGAAACCACAGGGAGAGATTTATAGAAGGAAGTATTTTGTTATCTAGGGAAACTTCCTGTAGCACAGGATCAGTGCACTTTCCGGAATCCATTCTTTTTCAAAGCCAGTACAAACACCTTTTTCTAAGGAATGAACAAAGAATTATCAATAGCCTTTCTCCCTCTTATTGTATCTTTGTTAATTTGAAAAGACCCTCTACACTCCTGTCAAATGGAGTCCCACCTCTTTTAAGCAGGTCTTGATCCTCAAAAAGGAGTCTATGGTTGTAAAATCCAACCTGTCATCAACACCAGTCCAACAAACAGCTGTTGATCCTCAGGACCTGTTCACTCCTCAAGCCTTTTTACCTGGCAGAATCAAAACCAAAAAAATACATGACCACCACTGTCCTTGACAACTTCTCCCATGTGTCAGACAGAGAGATGACAGGAAAGAACCCAACTTTCTCCTAGGAGCATAAACACTGGATTTGAAACTTTACTGTTTGGAAAGTCAATGCATTTCACATTTTGTATAAAAAGAAGAGCAAATCCTGAGACCTGGAACCAGAAAACTAATTCTTCAATAGTCAGCAAAGATTGCCTTCTTCTTTGATACTATTTGAGACTTCATTCTTTGCTTATGACTGTTGCACTCACCTGGGATACTTTTTAGTCTCTTCCCCAATGCACATTAGGCAAATTGGAAAGTAGGTATTGTGACTTGATTGTGTACTTACTGAATGACTGATTCTGCTTAGGTTGAATCTTTAGGACCCATCCCCTAGGTATTAGCCCAGCTCTTCCAAGGTGTCACTTTTTTCCAGACTGGATTGTCTCACTTTGTCACAATCACAATTTAATTTATTGTATGCATGACTTCCCTTTTGGCTATATTGAACCACATATTTGATTATGTTCATCTTGTCAGATGATCCAGATTACTGCGTAGACTAATACATTTACTACTCTCTCAATTTTCAAGCCATTTACAAATTTCATCAGTAATCATTTTATGATTTCTTTACAGTCATTGATAAAAGTAGTCCGAAGTATGAAACCAAGAGATGAACTGAATAAGACCTTAGAGAATAGTGCTGGTGTTTTTAATTTGTGGTCAATTTCAAAAACAATAACACTAAAGAGATGCTTTACTTTGCATTAAATATTTTTAAGTCTTCAGCCAATGGATTAATTAAATTTTCCATAGTTTAAGTTTGTTTTAAAGTAGAAAAAAAGAATGTGTGCACTGTACAGAGAAAAATATGTCAGAGTTTAAAGTATGAACTTTAGTTGCTTAAGAATTAAGTACCTCAGTTTGGGGGTTGTTTTTAAAAGGTAAACACATGGGATTTGAACTCCTAAAGATGTTTTGAACATTATTTCACAGTTCATTTGTAATATATATACTGTCACCCTGAAAAAGACACTTAGAATTTTAAATCTCAAGTCCCACTTGCTTACTTCTAATAATTACAGTGAACATATCTTAAAAGGTAAATATACACAGAACCTGCTGAAACTGTAGTAACACTTCTTGAAATTTTGCATTATGCATTACTTTTAATTGGGTTAAAATACTTTCTTCCTAAGACCTTTAACTGCTTTACTCCAGTAAATGCAATTTTTAATCTTCAGGTGGCAAGTAAAAAGCTCTTGTTTCTATCTCTTCTTAAACTTTTGGGGGAGAACTGTATTTACAGTAATATTTACATATTACAGTTTTACCACTAACTGAAACATGTGCAATATTATCCCTAACTAAAAATTAGGAAGTATTAGTTTTCATTGGTTTAATCTGTGTCAAACTAATTCCTACAAGCTACAGTAGGTATTACAGAACAAACAAGTAACAGACATCTCTTAATTTCCTGCAATTATCAATTCGGTGGTATAATTCCACAGGTTCATTTTTGCAAATTGAAAAATATTTTGGGTGTAACAAAAGTCTCAAGATTGTCAGCACTTTTCCAGGGCTTTATATGCAATTGACTTCACTGAAAATAGTTAAATAGTTCTCTGACAAAATGCACCTTTTTTTGTTATCTCACTTTCTACACAGTTACGCCAAAAGCCGTAATTCAGTCACCTGAAACTAGTATAGAAAAAGCACAGCAATTAAAGTCCTAATTTAGGAAAAACTTTATGTTTAATTTAGTTGTCTGTCTTCAATAACTCATAAGGCAAGCTATCAGCTTTTACACCACCACCTGCACATAACAGCAAAGAGTTCTACATTACCTTATGATGATATACGCAAAAACCTTGACCTTTCTTCTTACATAAACATTAAATTCTTGTAAAAGCAGAACATTATAGCTACTAATCATAATTCATCCAATGCATGTTTCTCTTTGGAACATTCTCTCTCTCTGGGAACATCAGCATTCTGTATCAATTCCTAGAGATCAAATGTCATTCAAAACAATCCCATATACTTTTTAACAGATTAAGTAATTAAAGTTAAAATACTATGTTGCCCTCTTCAGACAAACGTCCCTTTTTCTGAAAAATAAAGTTAATCAGGATGGATCATCATGCATTTTACAGGTCTTTTCACAAGTGTCAGTTTAGGTACATGCTTATACTTTTTCAAAGGCTGGAAACAATAGCTTCTTTAATTTCCTCTTTAGGCTACATAATCAGCAGATTTATAAGATCAGAAATGCAAGGTCCTCCAGTGTATTTCTGCTAAATTTATGTAATTATGTTGTTACATGAATAAGCTTTAAATTTTGAGAGTAGTCTGTACATCAACTTAGTCATCTAATCATGGAAACACTTCAACAAACCTTAAGGAATGCTCATTAACACTTTTAAAGAAGGCTTCTTAGTCAAATGAAGCTGTATTTGAGGTTTCCTCTGTATCAGACTGCCTGAGATCTAAGACAAAATGCTTTAAATAAAGTTAGCCAAACTCATTTCTAAACTAATTCATTCAAGACAGCTTGTCAATATTCCCAAATTCAATCAGATAAGAGTACTTTGTACGGAAACGGTTATACTTGAAAAGGTACAAGGTTCTTTTTACTTGTGGTCTCACAATTGCTCTGCAAATTCCAATTCAACACTAACACTCATAGTATTTAGCTGGGAATTGCTAGGATGTCAGCAGCTTCCTCAGTCAAGTTTGAACATTTGAACTATTTGATAGGTAATTAAGGTTTCCCTCAGTAGACTGCAGATTTAGCTAAACCGTGTGTGTCAACTGACTTTTTCATCCTTTTTTTTTTTTTTTCAACTCAACCTTCTATCAGTTTTTTCTCTAACCATATAGTCATTGCTCTCTCCCCTCTGCAAGGTACCCCAGAAAGATCTCATTTAGTACATGTGGACACTAGATGCCACTGAAAAACCCCTGCCAGAAAAGCTAGAAAATGAAAACAGACTGCAGTTCACTCTGAAACATTCTGGGCAGGTAGAATTCACCAACTGTGCCTGTAGAGCACAGTTTATACACGGTACATCTGAGGCATTCAGAATGTATTGGGTTTACTGCACATGGAAACCTACACAGTGATTGCATAAGAGATTTATTTTTTCCTAGAAACATCCTTGCCAGTGAGAAAAAATGTTGAGACCTGAGCTTTTTTTGATTTAAACTATGTTCCCTCCACCACTTTTTCTGAGTACAGGCTCTCTGAAACTAAGAGATTTATAAACTTAAAAGAACAAAGATTCACACCATGTCACTGCATATTGATTAATAAATATTAACAAATACCACTGAATATTAATGGATCCTAAATAAAAGGCTATAAAAAGACTATAATAGGACTAGGTTACACTTAAAAAACAAAACAAAACAAAACAAAACAAAAAAAAAAAAAAAAAAAAAAAAAAAAAAACAAAAAAAAAATTAAAAAACAAAAAAAAATTGAAAAAA
>NDXB01001451.1:29147-62226 GCA_002631895.1 Agapornis roseicollis
AAAACAAAACAAAACAAAACAAAACAAAAAAAAAACAAAAACAAAAAAAAAAACAAACCAAAAATAGATTAAATGACTAGAAAAAATTGCAAGAAATCCTGCTGAAATTTTGTCATCTATGACTAAAACTTCTGTTGGGTCTTCAGCCATAAAAACTGAAGCAATTTTTCCAACTCAAATGTGTTTTAGAAGACAGAGTAGTATATTCTGATGAGAAAATGAACATGAGCTGACAGTGTGCGCTCACATCCCAGAAAGCCAACCATATTCTGGGCTGCATAAAAAGGAGCGTGACCAGCATGTTGAAGGAGGTGATCCTGCCTTTCTACTCTGCTGTCATTAGACCTCACCTGGAGGATTGTGTGCAGTTCTGGCATCCTCAACACGAAAAGGACATGGAGCTGTTGGAACAAGTCCAGAGGAGAGCCACAAGGATGATCAGGGGAGTGGAGCACCTAAGCACAGGCTGAGAGAGTTGGGGCTGTTCAGTCTGGAGCAAAAAAGGCTGCATGGAGACCTCATGGCAGCCTTCCAGTATCTGAAGGGGGCCTATATGGATGCTGGGGAGGGACTCTTCATTAGGGACTGTAGTGACAGGACAAGGGGTAACAGGTTAAAACTTAGAGAGGGGAAGTTTAGATTGGATCTAAGGAAGAAATTCTTTACTGTGCAGGTGGTGAGGCACTGGAATGGGTTGCCCAAAGAAGTTGTGAATGCTCCATCCCTGGTGCTGTTCAAGGCCAGGTTGGACGAAGCCTTGGGTGGCATGGTTTAGTGTGGGGTGTCCCCACTTATGGCAGGGGGTTGGAACTAGATGATCTTAAGGTCCTTTCCAACCCTAACTAGTCTATAATTCTATGATTCTGCCTGTTTTGTGGCCACAACTGCTATTGACCTGTTTATGAACTATGGGGATGGCTTGCAGCAACTATGTACTTTGCTTTGTGCATGATTCTCCATGTCTCAGCAGAGTCCCTGACTAACTCCAGATCATGCTTTTTCTGTCTTTGGGAATAGTAGCCATGGGTCAGCCTACAGCATGCAATTTCAGTCTGCAAATTCTCGGCTCTCCCTTTACCTATTGAGCATTTGTAGCTTCATTTTTTTCATCCTTTTCTTCTAATCATCCCAGACAACTACATCTCCATTGCCTTGATATTCAGTTCTCTGTATACCCAAAAGGCTCATTTTTATCTCAGCTGATGTCAGAATAAAGCATGGAGATTCTTCATTACTCTAAATTACCAGAGGAATTTTTTAAACTAAGTTTGCAATATACCTACATTGTGTTACTGTCAAATATATCTATACTATTTAAAATAATACCAAAAAGGTAAAATTAACGTCTCTCTCTTGCTAAGACTGTGTACCCCATGTGAAATTTAACACTGCAGCAATTTGGTTATAAATCCCTGAAAAGCATTGTTTATGATGAAAAGTTTGACAAAGGTAACTAAAACTGCAGAAACACAACACTAACATTAGAAAAATGGATGTTTTTCCAGTAACAAAATGTGTTATTGCCCTTGTATATTTACATCCTTTATCTGTACAGAGAAGTAATATAGTAAATTATAATTTTACCTATTGCAAATGTTAGCATTATGATCATAAATAACATTTTATGCAAACAGAGTAAAATTTCTATGAAGGCAGTGAGCATAATAAAGCTTCAAAATTATTGCCTTTGATGATTTTTTTACAACTTATTAGAGTAGAAAGGGTTAACCTGCCTTAAAAAATAATACTAGCATTGTGGAAAGAAAAAGAAAATAACTTTTCTCAGAACAAATCCATATGAGAAGAACCCAGTTTATTTAATAAAGTAGCAAGCAATCAGTAAGATTGTGCACAAGCCTTCTGCTGAAGCCTTAAGTAATGTAATGGATTACCAGGGCTTTGAATTGGCATCCTGTTAAGAATAACTTTCTTTACACTTAAAATCAAACATGAAAGCATGTGGTGTACTTGGCATTCCATTTTTTCCCTTCTCAATGCTTCAGTTCATGAAGTTGCAAACTTAATCCTTTGATTCAGTTGGTAAGTTGCTTTTTTTTTCCCTTCAGCAAAACTATGTCTCCGCCAGCACTCTTTGCTAAGGCAATTCCCTAAAAGAGTAACGGATTTGTACAAGAGCTAGGGAAGTACAGTTTGAAAATTTCTTCAGCGTTTTCCCATTTGAGTTGTACCTCCTCCAAATTAAAGCAGTTTCTGTATTTGTATCCTGAAATACCCACTGCTGATCTGGATTTTTTTATTTCTTTTTTGCTATTGAGTTTATGGCACATTGATATAGATCCTTAAGCCTGAAGGCAACTTCTTGGAACACATTTATATTGAAGCAGTTATGTCTCCATAAGTCAAAGAGGTTTGGTTATCCTCTCCAATTAAAAGATTGTAACAATGTTAGTGTAAATTCTCATGTGGATAAGAACAAAATGAAGCTGCATTTATGTCTGCACTAAAGGCTTGGATTCATGGCTCCTGTGATGTGGTTAGTCATCTTCTATCCCAAATGTTCCCACTAATAGAAAGCAAAAGCCTGGAAGTTTGTGGCTGGGACCCAAGTCCACCAAATCTATTGAGTTCAACTGCTCCCCTTTTCCATCGTAACATTTTATTATTATTTTTTTTTTTTAATATTTACAGTGAAGCTATCAAAAGACATTGAAGGACAGAGATTTATTATCTTCCACACTATTGTGTATCTGGAATAGGAAAATAATACACAATCCCTGGGTAAGACTTGACATTGAGATAATGCCAATCAGCTGATGAGAAAGATTTAAAGATTTGAGAACAAAAGCAGCTCCCAGGTCTTGAAAACAAGTATTTTACTGCAGAACTAATAGACCAACACCTTCCAGGGGCTTTCTGGACTAGGTGATCTTCAGCAAACCCCTGTGCAAAAGGTACTCTGTCCACTGTCACCTTAGAGGCTTCACCATGAATGAATGAACCCCAGGCAGATCTCTGGCAAACTGCAGGGTATTTTAGAGTGCATTTGTGCTGCCAGACATCCGCTCCCGGGTTCTCCATGGCTGGTTGTGCTCAAAAGATTTCAGATGCAAAGCTGTCTCATTCTCTAATCATCCCCACCCCAAAGTGAAGTAGCTATATCAAGTCAGACAAGAAGCTTTTCTCCTCCCTGTCCAACCTCCAATCTTCTAACAACATGTATTGGACTTACAAAGTAAACTGGAAGCAGGCATATTAAATATTTCTACCATCTGTCACAAAGTAGTTGCAGCAGATTTGCATATCTAGTACTGCCATTAACAGTGGTAATCAATGCCTTAGCTTTTAGTAGTAAATAAAAAAAAAAAATCATTATACTGTGGACTGAGCGGTACTTTTTTATCCCAACTCTTTCACTTTTTTTCACAGACTCATAAGGAGATATTTGTATTTGATAGTACACTGCTGGGAAAAAGAAAAGTGAAGCAATTTACCTATGTCTTAGCACATTATGTTTCAGCACATTATGTTTCAGATATTTGAGTTATCAAACTTAGAAGTATTTTGCCTAATTCAATGGTTTGGAATTAGTGAATTATCACTGCCACAGATGAAAGAAAAAAGAAAGAATAAACCAGTTGAAAGTGTGCCATGAGAGCAAACCAACATAGTTAATAGGACATGACTGGCTTTCACAGTACCTGCATTAAGCCATGGCTTTATTCAAAATTTTATATTTACAGATAGGAAGCAAAACTTGTAATGTTGCATCTCCCAGAGAGAAAAAACAGAAATAAGAAGAAAATGAACTGGTATACCGATTTCAACACTAGGGAATTCATGCAGTTCGGTTAGCTTTTCCATTGACTACCAGAGCACACTGACTAAGTGATACACAGTCAAAGAGTTATTTTTTCTGTCACCACTTAAATGACTTATGGATAGTTCATTGTATCTGCAGCTACAATCTCTCTTTGGTATGCACTGAATCACATTAATACCCAAATAAAATATGTTGGTGAAATCAATACTGCATTTTCCACAGCTTACAGAGACATTATGAATGTTCAGTATAATGTGTGCACATGGCTGATCCACTGCTTTGGGTTTTCACATCTTCTTTAGCAATACAGATGTGATAATTGTTCAAGAGTGTAAAATACCTGTCAACAGAACCACCTTTCTAAATTAAAACTCAATAATAAGCAATGCTCCCCAACTCTTGACATACTCTTCCAATGTCTTAGCAACTTGCCTAGATCACGTTAACATTTCTGTAATTGTTAAATATGTAACAATACTGGAGCTCTGAGGTCTAAATCATTTCTTTGTGAGGGGAATAACATTCCTCTGCTTTCAAAAGTCCTGAAAACAATCCACTTTATTCACCAGGATAATAATTAACTCTGTATCTTGACCCCTTTCATCCACAAATCTCCCAGTAATACGTGTAAATGTATGGAGTGATAATATTTTGCCACAGATCTAGAGAAACAAATCAGCCTTATGGAAAAAAGTGCAAATAAAAACCCTAAATAGCATTTTTAACTAAATACTGTAGCTTATGCTCTTAGGCTTTTTAGAGACATTTATAAATTATTCCCTTCTTTCTTAATATCTGTTGATAAATATTGAAAAATGTATGAAAATTAGAGGAAAAACATATTATACTGTCTTGTAGAACAGTCCAGGGATGTCAGCGAATTGACAGACATCTTACAACAAGAATAACATCAGTTTGCTAGGAACTTTACTTATACAATAAAACATATATCCCTGTCTGCAGTAGCCGTGTTTTATGTGAATGGTACACCCAGAGGTGATGAATGTTTCAAGCTAAAATCTGTATTTTTTGTTAAATTTTCATACTTTAAGGTATCAATTTTTAATGCCATGAGAGAAGGAAATGGACACAAGAATGACTTCAATTATTTATTATCTATCATTTTAATGTGAATTGATTAAAGTATATTGTTTTCTGTAAAGAGTATGTATGGTCTCTTAGGAAACCTTCCAGATATCATTTTTGTGGGTTCTGTTTATTTAGAATTTACGAACTTCAAATGTTTAGAGATGATAAACATATCATAGGGGGTGTTGTGGCTGTAAACACAGTAACATCTCTCTCTCACACAGAACTGAGTGAATGGTGCTGTGGACTTCCCCTTGTTGTCTGTCCCCCCCTACCCACCAAGTGCTTATTCCTAAGGTATTTAGGCATCTCTCTGCTACTGAACTTTTAAAAATCTCATCTATGGACTCTGGAATACACTATCTCCTCAGCTCTCTATTCCATTCCCACTGTAGCCTCTCTCTAAATTCAGCTACTTGCAGTGTAATGAAATAGACATATGTAGTATCCCTGATTTTTGTCATTTTTAGCTCATGCATGGGATGACTGTAGAAATGAAATGTAACTTCCTTCATTCACCAGCTTTCTGATCTAGTTTCCTTATCTAGTTTCAATATTGTCATTTTATCATTGTGATAAAGTTGACTGTTCCACCAAGGAGTGGAAGATCAGTGTGCTAGAATGAGTACAGACACACAGGAAGACTATGAAACCACACTTCTGCTGAAGTTACTGGAGATTAATTATTTATTTAAGCAATCAATACAGGACAAGGTAAATTCAATATTGGGCTTTTACAAACAAAAAAAATATCTGCATGTTTTCTTTTGCCTCTCCTGACTATGGGTTTACCTAATTTCCATCAATTCTTTCATAAAATAAGTGTACATTATACATTTACATCACTCCTCAATTTAACTGCTTCATGACAAGTTTATTTTTCTCTTAGCAGATTTGAAGAACTTGAATAGGTGCCAGTTTGAGGAACTTGAATCAATGAGTTGCAATATTTAGCAGACAAGATCTAATGTTAAATCCATATTTTGTTTTAGTTCACATAGGGTGTTTTTCTTTTATCAGACACTGGCTAAGGTGCAGTAGTTGTGAAATCAATGTATTTGTTTATAAATATTTTATAGATTCAATATTTCCCTGTTATCCTCTTACAGAAGGAGCATGAGAAGGTACTAAAAAATATTTTGGATTGTATCTTGGTTTGGGATTTTTTTTTTACAAAGAACACCACGATTTTTAACTTCTATGGAAGTTATTGTCACTTATCAGACTTTCATTAGATTAAATGTAGTGTATCTCCTATTGAATACCTGCATACCATTTTTTTTATTTGTTATGTATTCAAAGGAAACTAATATACAGAAGAGCAACTGAAGCCAGAACTGGAAACTATACGAACTATAAGGGGTTTAAGTATAACTGTGGAAGTGTCTGGTTTCCTACCCAAGGGGTCTGGACAATGCAGTGTTTTCCAGGAATAGTACTTAGGTCAATTCATAGACTCAATGTGAGAGGTAAAAGTCTAGAAGGATAATCAAACCCAAGCATTCAAAACTCATGAGATAGGCTTAGAAGCATGAAAATTTATATAGAATAAAATTCTAATTTTTGTTGTTTTCTATTTTTTAGTCCAGTTTTTTCTTCTCTAGAAAGAATGGAAAGCAATCAGGAAAGAAGGAGTGAAGCTGAGCCTGGGAAAAAGGGGAAACAGGGAAGGTATTTTAAGCTTTTGTCCTTTTTCTCACTATCCAAATGTATTTTAATTGGCAATAAATTAAACTATATTTTTCCCAGGTTGACTCTGGTTTGCACATTATAGTAGTTAAGAAGCAATCTCCTTTCGTTTGTCGCAACCAACAAGCTTTATCAGCTTATTTTCCTTCTTTGTCCTGTGGAGAAGGGGGAGTGAGAGAGCAGCTGGGTAGGCATCTGGCAGCTGGCAAGGTCAACCTACCATAGCAATTCAACAATAGATTTTTTTCATTCCAAATTTTCATTCAATGCTATTTAAAAGCCATTAAAACAGAAATAAATGAGTTGCTAGTGAGGCCATGAGAAACGAAAGGAAAATGGTAGGATCTGTTGAGTTTTTCAGTCTACCAATAAACTAGAAAAAATAGAGATATAACTCAACTTGAAACATAGATTTCTTTCTTGTTGATGATTTTAATTCTTTAATAATCATTACCCTCCATTACAGCTATTCCTATAAATCTGCCTGCATGTAGTAAAATATTAGAGTAGAATTACTTGTTCCACTTAACAGCACTGAATCCTTTTCCATGAACAAACTCACTGTTATCAGCAGTGCTTCAACAGAAAGACAGAAAAAAATCATCTGCTTTTTTTACAAGGTAGAAGTTTTAGCGGAGCCAGTGGGCAGAGGAAGACTTCCAGTTTGGGAAGAGCAATCCTTTAGCTAGGTAATGTGCATCACCTTGCAGTGTTACAGAGGGAAGTGGAAAAAATGGAGAGAAGTAGTGCTGCTTGACAGACCCCATTTGAAGGCATGAATGCTTGGGTTTTTCTCATACTGCTTCATTATGACAAGCAAAGGCAGGCCTGGCCCAGTGGAAAGAAAAGATTTTCAGTAAGGTTATACAATTCTGATGGGCAGCTTAGAGAGGCCCAGCTTAGATGAGCAAGACAGAAACTTGATCAAGGCACTTGTTGAGGATACTGATATGGCTGTTTACAGTGTAGATGTCACTTTTACATTCCCAGTATGTTTGAGCCCCAAAGAAAGCATGCTGCCACTGTTAGAAATGCAGATAGAGTGAGCAGGTTTGGCTTCCATTCTATTAATGCAAACTTCTTGTCTCATTACATGGTGAAGTTTGATACTTTCAAATATGAAGGAATTCTGGAAAGATATAGAAGTGCCAACAAGGAAAAGAGTTATTTGGAGAAATTAGGAGATATGAAACTGGAATCCTATGAGGAAAAAATTGTAAACTTCCTTTTGTGTTACCTGGGCATGTACATACACTGAGAAGATGCTGACTGCTGTCATTAATACTGAAATTATTGAATAAATTTCTGGTGGTCTGCATGCATGAAACTACAATTAAATCTTCTAGTAAAAGAAAAGATTTTCAGACAATTGATTTCTTCCTGCCTGCACAAAATCATACATATATGCATATGTAGCTTAAATCTTCTCATTAATTCACTGTTTTGCATACAGCAGTCTAAATTTCTTTAGCAGCAGCACAGAAATTCTGGGTTCAGTAAATTCCCCTCTAGCGCATGCTAACATCTAGGCCACACTAGGATATGAGTAGTTTTGCACAATACTTAACAGTAGGAGTTACTTAGTTGAATGGTAATTGTTGAATATAAGGCAAAGACACTGGTTAGCCTAAATTACTGGAATAGAGCTTTTAAGGTTTTTTAAAAAAATGGTCCACTGCAAGAGGATCTGTGAATAGGACAAGGCTGAAGAAAACAGAAAAGTATCATGTCTTCACAATATGTTCTGCTGTCATAAAAATTATATTAGTAATGTGCCTGACATATTGATGTTTTACAGCTGAATGCCATTTTTAAGTAGAGCTGGCTAAACAGATGCCCCATGAAATCTACCTTTTCCTTTTGAAGCTTCCTGTTTCTTCTCTTTTTAAATTTGTTTTTGAAAACCATATAATTCATGCTAGCAGTTCTAAAATGCTTTACTTCTACACCTCCAGAGGTAAAGCTTTTAAAATTGTTTTCTTTTGCATATTTAGAAACAAAGTCCCCAAAGCAGGAAAAAAATTAAGAATATAATTTAACCATAGACCCTAATTTTCACAAATACAAGCACTGCCACCTAAAGAGACAGTTATTTAAACACTATTTCTGCAGCAAATTACATCATTATTTTACAAGGGGTTAGATTTTTTTTTTTTTATTGTGCAAAAATTAGTTTGGGTTTCTGTTTACAAGAAGGCTTTTTTGTTTTTATTCTACTACACTGACTCGAGACAATAGCTCTTTCTTAAAAGCTTATTTCAAGCTATGTAATTATTATCTTATCAAGAACTAAAATATCATTTAATATAAAAATTACCAGTGAATTCTTGTTCTAAGTTTCTCATCAAATAAACTCATAATTCAGTGGTGGGGGAATAAAAATACAAGACAGCATCTTCATTTGCAGTATCTGATCAATACACATGAGAAGAAACTACGTGAGAAATTTACTTCTCTGCTTTAGAGAACAATATAATAAATACAGCTTCATAAAACAAAAATATTTCCTCATTTTAAATATTTATAAACTTGTTTGTACATAAAATTGTGCAAACTCAGTTAATACAGTTTGGGTATTTTTGATACTTTAACTTTTTTTAGCTAGCTAAAATCCAGCTTTTAAAATTGAGCTGAAATGCAACTCCTTTATACATAAATTATTCTATTTTGGCATGTCATAATATTTAATTTACATACCCTACCTGACACTGGAATAAAGAAAGAAACCAACCCTGTGGCTATCTTTACGTTAATATAAACTTCATCTTGATCTACTTTGACTAAAATGTTTAAAAGCATGTGCACTCGTGTTCAGCTATTATACACTAATAAGAACAAACCCAGTAATTTAAATCACAGCAATATCTGACACTATCCCTTAAAAGCTATGTAAAAGTATTGAAAATCCTCAGTTCTTTTCTAAAGAAATGCTATGATATTAAAAATATATACATTTTTCTATCAGTTGGGCAGGTCTGGCAACTTTATATAACTTAGGCTGTGCAATATCTGACACTATCCCTTAAAAGCTACATAAAAGTATTGAAAATCCTCAGTTCTTTTCTAAAGAAATGCTATGATATTAAAAATATATACATTTTTCTATCAGTTGGGCAGGTCTGGCAACTTTATATAACTTAGGCTGTGCAATATCTGACACTATCCCTTAAAAGCTACATAAAAGTATTGAAAATCCTCAGTTCTTTTCTAAAGAAATGCTATGATATTAAAAATATATACATTTTTCTATCAGTTGGGCAGGTCTGGCAACTTTATATAACTTAGGCTGTGCAATATCTGACACTATCCCTTAAAAGCTACATAAAAGTATTGAAAATCCTCAGTTCTTTTCTAAAGAAATGCTATGATATTAAAAATATATACATTTTTCTATCAGTTGGGCAGATCTGGCAACTTTATATAACTTAGGCTGTGCAAAAGGATCTGTGAATCACCAAGCTGTAAATTACCAGCAAGGAGTATGGAGTCCCAGGAGCTCCTCTTCTGGCTCCTCTGCCAGCCAGTCCAGCCTGGAATTCTTCACCAGCCTCTTTCCATGACTTCCAGACTGTTGGTGTGAGGACCGTATGCAGATAGGCTACACATGCTCACGATGCTGTGATGTACAGCTGTGAGCTGATACACTGAGCAGTGCTGGGCTGGGATTCTACCACAGAAGGCTAGAGCTGACCCTGCCTCCATTCTCCTATCACTTTTCTGATAAGAAGAGCTCTGGTCTCTGTGATGCCATCTCAAAACCCCAGAAATATGACTTTTGTAATCACCTTCATATACAGAAATTTTCTCTGCATATTCTTTTCTGGGTATTTTATGAGACTTGTATGTCATTTTGTTTTTTTCCTTGCAACCTTAAGATCTTTCTCTGAAAGAAGAGCAGGATCTGAATGTGAGATTCTGCTTACTTTCTTCTTAACCTACGGTAAAGATGATTACAGTTGTAGATTCTTTCAAGCAATCATTAATAATGCTCATGATAATACAAGTACACATGCTAGGAAAAAATGACGCTGATTTTACTGCAAAGCTATCGGTATCACTGGCATCTACTAATTACTCTCCTGTAGAAAGAACTAGATAGCACTTCAAAATACTATTTAAACAATAAGACTTATGTGTTGTAAAGTACATAATGCAATTAAGTATTATGGAAAGCACAGCATACTAGAATCACAGAATAGTTAGGGTTGGAAAGGACCTTAAGATCATCTAGTTCCAACACCCCTGCCATAAGCAGGGACACCTCACACTAAACCATGTCACCCAAGGCTTCGTCCAACCTGGCCTTGAACACTGCTAGGGATGGGGCACTCACAGCTTTCTTGAGCACATAATATCAGACAGAATCAGAGTTTTTAAATTCCATTTCACTCTGAAAATATTTAGGGACAAACATATATTATTTATTGTACATGGAAATATAATTAAACTCTTTATTTTTTTCCTTCAGAAAACAGATAGATAAAAAATGTTCTTAAAATATTTTTGCACAAAAGAGTTTCCTCTACTAAACATGAACAAAGAAGAGATTAACAGAAAAATAAATAGTTCTAGCTGTAACAGCACCATATTCATTTCTTAGGAAGAAATTGAGCCCAAAATTCTGTGTGCATAGCAGAAAAAAGTTTTCATGATAAACTGGTACTATTTCTGAAAGTGATAGCTAGCAATGCTGCTAGCTCTTCTGTAATATAGCAGAGCATTATCCTTCTAAAAATTATTTGCATATTAGTAGTTTGGCTCTGTGTGTTTCCATTTATCTATTAGTTTGTTGCAGCTTTTTTCTTTCCTTCCCCTTGCTGCCTCTACACAATTAGCTGTGTTTCTCTGCTATCTGTGTTCTTGTTGCTCCTTGGCTCTTTGCACTTGTTTTTATTTTCCTTTCTTCCTCTTCTCATTTCTGTCCTTTTCTTCAGCTACTTTCCTATGCTAGCTAACAAACATTAACACAGCTTTTAATTATTCAGCATTGCTGTTAATTATATAAAGCTTGTAATTATAATTTATTTCATTTTAGGGGGAATTCTTCCCATAAGAAGGCCATAGCACAATTAAGGAACAGCATGTTTTCCTGTTTTCTAGTTATTCTTCTTTCAAGCTATGATAGGTGCTGAATACTAAAGAAGTAACAGACAGTACAGTGAAAGGCATGTGAGGGTCATTAGTCTGAGCACCAGACAACTGACATAGTTTTCCTGGTGCCATATGAATCGGGCTACTCGTGAGTATCTGGGATATCTGGAAGCATAAGCTTTTACAGCTCTGGAGTCTGGGTTTTTTTTTTTCCTAGCAGAATTTATATGCAAAAGGTGTGTTCTATAGCTTTCCAGAGGAACTTAGACAGAAATCGAGCATAAATGGAGCATAAGTTATTCATGAATAGAAGTTGTAAGAATGTTGACAAAAGTGGATCTATTCTTTTTACAGACACTGTCATCCATATGGATGCATTTCAGCCTAATTGCAATTTTATAATACTTTTAAAAAATGTTCTTATGAAACATCTGAACTTTCTGATGTTAACAGAGACTTGGAACATCAGGAAATTCAGACTAAATTAGAAATTTATTTCTAAATCTGTCAATCATCATATTCAGAATGGCGGGAGGAGAAGAAGCAACAAACAAAAAAACAGAAAAAAAACAAAACCAACCCAAACTTAATTTCCCAGTTCCATTACAACTTCTTAAAATGATACTGTCTTCTTTTTTCATATATGTATCTGAGAAATCCTTAATAGCTATTTAGCAAATATGTTCAGACACCTCATTAAATACATGATCACTACATATGTTACATCTATTTATATTTTTATCTTATTGGGGAAGGTAAGTTTTAGCTGAAGAGGACAAAAACACAAGAAGGTCCAAATCTGGAATCAGAACTGGTAATCTAAAAAGTTTGGAAGGAGTGTTCCAGGGTTTTTACTGAGCCAACTTCTTGCTTCTCTTACTGTTACTGTTGGCATTCAAAGTAAAAAGAAAACACATAAAGCAGGATAAACTCGAAAGCCCAGCTTTCTAGATGAACCATGAGAAAATGTATGGTTACCTTTAAAGTGAATAGACTTTCATTCTTTGAGGTGTGTAGCTGAAATGAAAAAAAAATTTCTGCATGGATAGATTTTCCATTAGAAGTTTCCTTGTATCTTCTTCCAAATCATCCCTGGTCACATAGATGTGCAATGTGTCAAACTGTACACTGGATCAACTATTACTCTGACATGATGTGACTCCATGTGTATGTGAATAAATATATCTTACAGGTATTTCACTTTTGCAACCCGCATCACTTATTTTAAAAAAAGAAAACGTGAATTCTAGTCCCCAGAAGGGACTCAGGTCAGGCTGGCTATCCTGTCAATGAGTGAGCAATTGTATTGTGCATCACTTGTGTTTATTTCTTTTTCCTTTCCTCTTTTAGTTTTATATTCTCTCCCCTTATTACTTCCCTTATCATTAGTATTATCAGTAGTAGTATATTGTACTTTAGGTTTTAATTGTTCTTATCTCAACCCGTGGGGTTTGCATTCTTTCAATTCTCCTCCGCATAGCCACCCAGGAAGGGGGAAATGGAAGGTGAACAAGTGACTGATTAGTGCTGAGCTACTGACTAGTTTTAAACCATGACAGTCCTTTTCCATAAAATATACAAGTTTGTCGTGGTTTAAACCTAGCCACACAGCTCGTTCACTCACTCAACCCCCCTTCTTGCCCTCCCCTGCTTCCAGAGGGACCGGAAGAAGAATCAAAAGAATACAATTTCCACAGGTTGAGATAAGAATAGTTTAGTAACTAAGGTATAACACAAATCACTACTGCTACCACCAATAATAATGATAAAGGGAAAGAATACAGCATCTCATCAACCACCGACAGATCACTGACGACACCCCATCAACCGACTGCTGACCGACCACCTCTTCCAACCACCCCGAGAGAACTAGCCCTTCCAGGTAATTCCCAGTTACCTCCTGGGCATGATGTGCTATGGTATGGAATACCTCTTTGGTCAGTTTGGGTCAGGTGTCCTGTCCCTGCTTCCTCCTGGCCTTTCCTCCTCCCCAGCGGAGCATGAGGCTCACAAAGTCCTTGGTCAGGGCAAACATCGCTCAGCAACAACCAAAAACATCAGTCTTATCAGCCTTGTTCCCGGGTTAAGTCAAAACACCAGCTACTAAAGAGGAGAAAAGCTGACTGCAATTGCTGAACCCAGGACAAAGTTCTAAGTATTGTTATGAATGCAGATAAGTATATAGAAAATAATACACATATTAAGTGCTTTGCTGAGTCAGTGCCTCAAGACATACTGCCACTATTATTGTTCTTGTTACTCTTGTAATTATTAAAGACCTTACAAAAAGAATTTTTAAGCTTCAGGACTGAAATGACCTAAACAAATGTATTTACAAATATAAGTTTTAGGCAAAGTGCCTAACAGAATTTGAAAGCTTTAAGTCAGGGAATTTGGGAAGTGAGGCAGCAAGGCCAAATATTAAATTCTTTGGAATATACTGTCTTGGGAGACATCTTAGTGAGGATAAAGTGGAGGGAAATACTGAATAATCAGGCTTTGTGCTGGCTAAATAGTGAAAATTGGGCATGCATATTACCATGATCTGCTGCAACACTGAGCAAAGAGATTGTGAATCCCGAAGACTGTTAAGAGCTCTTCATTAAAGCCATTATCTTTGTAGGGATTTTGTATAGTATCCAGAAGTTAATTTATTTTTTTGTAGCAAATAATTTTTAAATTAGCTATATAGCACATACCCTTGCACATAGTTCACCTTTGGGCTCAGTGCAATAAACATGAAGTTTCTAGACCCAGCAGTTTTTGAGATAAGCAGTGGAAGCAGAAGTGAAAAAGAGCCTGTGCAACTTTTTTCACACAATTCCTGTATTTAAGTACAAGTTTCTGGGCAGCAGGGAAAATTCTGTGACTCACCTATCATAGAAAATCAGACTGGATGAGCACAACTTAACAATAAAATGAGTATCTGTTTGCTAGACCAGTGAATATTTTCCTTCTAGTCAGACTTGAAACTTATATCTGAACTGGTTATCAGACCTTAAGGCAATATATTTAAATGTTATAAGGAATTCTGTGCTCACAGGAGAAAAGAAAAAAAAATTATTGGACTAAAGCTATTATCATGACCTTTTGTCCACTGTCCCAGCTTTTACCTAATTTAAAAAAAATGACGACACAATGAAAAGATGTAAAAGACTACTCACTGAAAATAATACCTTTATTATATCACTGTTATATATTATCTTACTGATTTTGCCAGCATCTGGGATGCCACTTTAAATACTTCCTGTTTTGGGAGGGAAGATCACATAAGATTGATGATGATGATGATGATGGAGTTACTGATGAAATTCATCTAGACTAGTTAGCTAGGAATGAGACTTAGGAAAAAAAAAATACCCTCAGTGTGTCATTAAAAATTGCAATAGGCGAGTACTTCCAATCATGAAAACAAATCCATTATCTAAGGAACAGATAATCAGAATCTGCCCTTTTCTGATCTGTTGTGTTCTGGGTTGGTGGAACCTGAGGAAACTGTACACAGCTCCTGGGTTAAAAAGCATGTAGTTTTCACTTAGCAATGAACTTTCCGGCCAGTATATCAGTGTTGACAATCTCTCAAGAATACCTCTGTGGACCTTTACCTGAAGCGTGGTTATAAGTAAAAGTTATAGGTGGCAAAGCTTTAGGATTATTTACTTCAATTACACTGGTGATTTTCTAGAGACAAGGAGTGGATCATACTCTCATTGAAAAGGATTAATAGGGCATAAAAATAAAAAATCTCCTGATCACACAACACACTAAATAATCCATGTGCCTGATTGCAGAGTCTGAGATAGATTCCTAGCTGCTATGCTGCATCCCTGGAGGAGGCTCAGTGGAGAGCATGAGTAAGGAGATACCAGCCATGTCCCACATGTGATGCAGAGAACAGATGAGCTGAGAGGGTGACTGAGCTGTTTCCTCTAACAGCACAAAGCAAACTACCAGCTCCCAGGTTCCAGGAAATCCAGAAAGAAAGAAAAGATTTCTGAAAGAATGCTTTTGAGATGCCATGTCCTTCAGACCACATGTCCAACATCTAGGTCCAGAACTGAAATCTACCTTGAAATCAGATCGCTTTTTTATGAGTACGGGCACTTAATGGTTTTGCAACTGACTCAGTATTTGCTGACAGTAGCTGACATTAGGCGAGTGGGTTTTCTTATCTTTGCTTTCAAGTTTCACGTTATCACCAGGACAACATAAGTAAGTGTTACTGAGTGATCAATCAATATTTCAACTTCTATCTGGTATACTGGGAGTCTCTGTACACGTCTTGTTATTGTAGACTAAGAAATGCGTCTAAAAGTTGTGATAGAATTAGTATAACACCAACTAAGCAATGCAAGACAAAACATGGCTGCAAAAAGAAGGGAAAAAATCCCCTATGATTATGTTCTCCCCCTATTTTAAATTTTAAAACAAGAAAAAAAAAAAAAAAAAAAAAAAAAAAAAAAAAAAAAAAAAAAAAAAAAAAAAAAAAAAAAAAAAAAAAAAAAAAAAAAAAAAAAAAAAAAAAAAAAAAAAAAAAAAGCTAATTTTCACTTCACTTTTCAGGTTGTAGGTGCTTTGAATCTGATCATTAGAATCACAGAATCATAGAATAATTAGGGTTGGAAAGAACCTTACGATCTAGTTCCAACCCAAGTGCCATAATCAGGGATGCCTCACACTAGACCATGTTGCCCAGGGCTCCGTCCAACCTAACCTTGAACACTGGCAGGGTGGTGCATTCACCACTGCTTTGGGAAACGTGCTCCAGTGCTTCACCATCCTCACAGTTACTATTGTTGTTGCCATTAATAAATATGTTATTAATAAATATGGCCATTTATCTGCAAAATTATTCCAGTTTTGCAATTTCAAAAAACCTTGTAGGCAGTGTCACTCTGCTACTGACTCATTGACAGCTTACAGCTTTGTTCTTTGCCACACGTCATGTTTGTGACATCTCCAACAGTAAAAATATACAGCTATACTAGTTCCATTCACATGATCAGCAATCAAGTACAGTCTCAAGGGGAACAAGATAGAATACCCAGCTACTAAAATACTGACACCAACACAAAGTATAATTGCAGAAAATATGTTATTTGGCTACTATCTTTAAGTCTTGGTCTTAAAGAATGACAGACTGGTTCTGTTTTGCAGATTATACAGTATATATCAACACAAAAAGATTTCATTCTTTACCAACTTCACCTAATCCTACTGTCAAATGCTGTCACAAAATTTAACCTTCTGAGTGAATCACTTCTTGAAAACTGAATTTATGTTCTCAGGTTCACAGGCTAGTTGAGGAGATACAGCAGTCACACCTCCATTATATATTCAAACTCACAGTGAAAAAAACAGCCTTTTAACTGTTACTTCATTTTCATGTTAGGTTTGAGAATGCAGTTGTATGCACGAATCTAGACGACATTTTCACATTCCAAGCCATGCCAGCAAAACAATGAAGGGAATTCTGTACAACCTGCTATAAACCATCTAAGTAGACCAAAGCGTCATCACCTAGTCATTAACTTAACCAGCTCCTGATCAGACAAGACTCAAACAGTATGCAACAGCATATCCATTCACTTAGATTGTCAATATTTGGCCTTTTTTTTTTGTATCTTAATAGGACACTGGTCTAATTACAAGTAAATTTATTTGTATTGGTTAGCAAATGAAGTTGTTTTCCCCTTAACAAGACACTCAGTAGAATCACAGCTGGCATTTCCATTATTTTTTTTTCTAATTCCAAAAGCAACCGATGAAACCTTAATGAGGTGGAGGTTTTTAAGCTGTCATTAATCTCTATCTAAACTTTAATAGGATTATTAATCTCAAAAACAACTCTAGGCCAATAAAAAATAAAAAACAAATCCCCCAAACAACCCCCCATATAAACAGCCAATTCTCGACCTAGGAGTTTTCTTCCTGAATGATATGAAGCATCCCAACTCTTTTGTAAACAAAATTTAAAGGGTCTGGACAAAATGCCCCTTTGAAAAAATAAAAAAAAAGCATATCCAAAGCAAGTGGATTATCCTTTGGGAGGAAAATCCGTGCTTGCCTACATTTTTTTGTAGCCATAGTAATGGGAATGCCAATTAGTAAACACAAAGGAAAACTGACATTTCCATCATGTACTTCTGTAGCAATATATGCAAGTGACAGTAAAAAAATCCAAGATGCAAAGGCTTGAGCTGTTTAGAACTTGAGGAAAGTCTGGTATCAGGCTGGGTGAGTGAGCAACATAGATGTAGAGCAATAAAAGTTGACTGCTTCCAGATATTGAATTTATAAAATATCACTTGTAGAAATAAACGTTTCCCTTGAAAAAGAGTTAAAAATTAAAGCAGGACTGAGGATGTAAAATCTGTAAATATCAAAGTATTACAGAAGTTTCTATCCTTTAAAAAACTGTTTTCCAAACAAAAAATATAAATTACTTTTTTAAATGCACACATCCATTAACAGAAGCTTCATAACTGAGGTTTCATTGAGGATCATATTCATTTGCTTGCTTCTGTTTCTGATAGTTGCACTTTTGCCTGTGTAAACTTTAAAAATTAATACAGCTGTATGCAAGGAAAAATCAGTGCTACATGTTAGCATGCACATATTATGCCTGAGTTTACCACAGAATGAAAGATATCCTGTATGGGTTTTGCACTATTTGAAATCTGACATCTTACAAATACTTTGTAATCCAGACTGCATTACTGTATAAAATATTTATGTTGCATTTAAATATCTTACAGTTTTCGGGTTTTGTTTTTGTTTTGTTTTGTTTGTTTGTTTGGGTTTTGTTTTTTTTTTTTGCTATCAAGTAAGTGTGACATTCTATTTATAAGCTGAGCTGTATTGATTTATATTTCTATTTGAGTATGTTATATATGTAGAAATCTCACCATATTTTTCAGGCAAACTTATGTTGTATATATTATGTTGTATATAAAGTTAACAAGCTGCATGATTTTTTTGTTTGATGCAGATAATATTAAACCTGGTTTCTGAATGTCAGTTACTACATATGGCCATTTTTACAAGACTAGACTTTGGATACAAATATGAATTTATTATTCAATTAATTTTTATTTTCTTATGAAGGATGGTCTTGGAAGGTTATATCCTTTTTCTGTTGGAATCCTGTGTTTATTACTATTAGCATTTTGTTTAATATAGATTGAAAACTGTAAGATTAAATGCAATTTCCTTTCACAATTTTTTTATCTTCTTCCTTTTTTCTTCCTTTCCTCCACTTTCCTGAAAGGGCTTAAAATTCAATGCATGATGTTCCAGCTGTTGTGTGAGATTCTTTGAGATCTTCTACCTGAAAGAAAAAAACAACAAAACCCTACCTCCAAAACCTCAAGAAAAAAAAACAACAAAAAAACAACAAAAAAACAACAACAACAAAAAAAAAACAACAAAAAAAACCCCAAAAAACAAAAACCCCCACCTTTTACTATTCATCCCCACATGCACTAGCCAAAACTCAAGAAAATACTACCTAGGTAAGCAAAATGACAAATAACATCGGCAGTTTTAACACCCCTGCAATCATGTGCCTGAACGGTTTGCCCTCCAGTGGCAAAAGATGGACCATAGATACGGGCTCAGCAGGCGTTTCAGTACAGCTGGATAATAAGCATCGGCAGATGCTTTGTAGGTGCTACTTAAAAGCAGTATTACAATGCCACACCACAAGAACCTAAACCAAGACTTTGGTTTTGACACTTTGGATGCCACAAACATTTGAATGTTGGCGATTTGCAACATTCTTCTTCCAACCTGACAGAAACTTGCATTTCGTCTTGTAATTGGACTAGTATGTCAGTGCTGTGGCACTCAGCTTCTACTTCTACTATACAAAGTGTGATGACTACACTAATTTAGTTTTTCAGTACCACTGCTGTATAAAATATGAGCTAACTGGTGGGGCATTAATTTGTTTAGAAATGGTACTGGATTATTCACAAAAATCCCTGGTTGGTAAGCATGTTCTTGGATGACTTTGGAGTTTTGTTAGCTTGTAGAGTAAGCAAAAGGGAGGAAAAATGGAAACTCCAGGGATCAATACTTGAAGTCAGCAACACTGAGAAATTTGGAAAAATCAGGAAGCTACAAAAAGCCCAAGGTTCCAAAACGGTAGGACTCTGAGGTATGAGTGCGAATATCCACTGGAGCTAATCAGCAGTGCAAGCCAACACTGCTATTGGAGCTTGTGTATGATCAGCTCAGCACGGTGGGATGCAATACAGAGGAAGTGGCAGCTGCTGCAGTGTGCCTAAGCTCAGTATTTCCTGAGCAGAAAGTCTTTCTTGAGAGACATGAAAAAACACTGGTACCTCAGAAGGTGTAGAATACTGCCAATGCTATAAAGATATACAGACAAAATACAGAAAAATAGAGAAAGCAAGAACAACCCCAAACTTTCCTGAAGTTTCAGAAAGGTTATTTTCACTCAAAACCAAAACTGTTTTGTACAATACTTCCAAATATAACACTGCTCTTGGGAGCTAACCTATTACTCCCCTCTTGTAAAGGTTCTCTCTTTCTGTTTAATAAACTGAAATACGGTCTTCCCTTCCCTGTTTTTTTTAATATATTCTTCATCTTTACATGAAGATGTTCTGCATCTGGCCTGCTGACCTACCTCTCACCTTCTGACATAGCAAGTGGATTTAGCAACATAACTGAAGAATATTTTAAATCTGAAATACTGTCTGATTCAAACCCCACAGGATACCTTACAATTCTTAGTTCCTCTTGGGTCAGCAAAACCTTCCATCTTTCACTATGAACAGCTCATTTAACAGATTAGAACTATCTTCTTGCCTTGTAAAGTGCAGGGGGAAAAAAAAGAAACAATGGAGGCATTATTACAGCTCAAGGATGCCTTACCCATACTGGAGAGACCATTGTGCTATTCATCTTGATCAGAAAGAAGTGATTCCAGGAAAAGACACTAGGAACACCTTTATCTTGTCTCTCCAACACTAAGAAAGGAAGACAGCCAGGGATATGATCTTACAGCTATACCCATAGCTCAGGAACAGTGAATGTCATCCGCGGCTCTGTCACAGACTTCCCCTGGGATCTTTTGCAGGTATTTCCATTCAGACTGTTCAGATGCTTAAATCTATACCCATGATTAAAGGAACATTTGAGAATCTGTGTTGTGGACTTTCAGGGTCTCAGTTTCCTAATGTAATTGTGAATGACAAAGACTCTCTACTCTTTCTCACGTTATAGTTTTTATAAGTATTAAAAGAAGATGTTCCAGTGACAGAAATGATGTAATTATAATTTAGACTAGCTCATGAGACCCATGTAAATCTTCATCTTGTGTGTTTCTGTGGAAAGCTTAGTAGCTTAGCAGCTTAGCAGCATGGAGGGGGTGGGGAGGAAAGAAGGCAAGAAAAAAAAATTAATGTATTTGAATCAGCTGGATCCTGCACAGGATTTCAATATGTTTTATCAATGTCTTATCTTTCAGTCTTCTAAAGTGTGCACACTGTTAACTGTAATGTAAAATCTACCTAAACTTCCTAGGCTTCCAAAGCCTAAGCATCTTGGGTTTATTTTAACCTGCTGTACTGTGTCTTTATGGGATTGAGTTAATTTTATCCATAGCAGCATGTATGGTGCTGTGTTTCAGAGCAGTAACCAAAACTGCGTTGATAACAAATCAGCGTTTTAGCTTTGCTGAACAGTGCTTGCACAACATCAAGGTTTTATGTCTTTCATTCTACTGTTCTTTAGGCAATACGCTGGGAATGGGCAAGGGGCTGCAAGGGGACACAGCTGGGACAGCTGACCTGAACTGACCAAGGAGATAATCTACAGCATAAAGCATCATTCTCAGCAATAAAATGGAGTGGGAGTCTTTCTAAGGTAGCCATTTCTTGGAGACCACCTGCTTATCAGTCTGCTGGTGAGAGGTGGTGAGTGACTGCCCTGGCGTCACTTGTTTTGACTGTGGAGGGTTCTTTCCCTTCACTTATTAAGCTATCTTTATCTTGACCCATGAGCTTTATCTCTTTTGTTCTTCCAATTCTCTCCCCCATCCTACTGGGGGGAGAGTAAGGAAGCAGATAACAGAAGTTCAGTTGTTTGCTGGGGTCAAACCATCACACCTGGTGATTATTCGGTACCATTCAACTGATTGCCTCAGAGATCACCTGATTCTCACAAGGTTTTTCAGTTTCAAGACTAAGGATGCATCACTGTAGCACTGATTCCAAATTGGTGAACTGCCTGAGAATATTTTTTTAAATTGCTATTGGAACGTGAGCATTGATTTTACCCTATTGCTGCTAATGTTTTCCACAAAATATTTCAATTAAGTAAATAGCCAAATCATAGAATCATAGAATAGTTAGGATAGGAAAGGACCTGAAAAACTGATCCTTCTAAATCTTTTAAGAATATCTACAATTGACTTTCTTAGAATGCATGTCTTAAGAAATTATATTTAAACAGTTGTTGGGGAAGAGTAAATATTGCTAAGTATTTCATAGAATCATAGAATAGTTAGGATAGGAAAGGACCTGAAAAACTGATCCTTCTAAATCTTTTAAGAATATCTACAATTGACTTTCTTAGAATGCATGTCTTAAGAAATTATATTTAAACAGTTGTTGGGGAAGAGTAAATATTGCTAAGTATTTCATAGAATCATAGAATAGTTAGGGTTGGGAAGGACCTTAAGGTCATCTAGTTCAAACCCCCCTGCCATAAGCAGGGAAACCTCACACTAAACCATGTCACCCAAGGCTCTGTCCAACACGGCCTTGAACACGGCCTGGGATGGAGCATTCACAACCTCCCTGGGCAACCCATTCCAGTGCCTCACCACCCTAACAGTAAAGAATTTCTTCCTTATATCCAATCTAAACTTCCCCTACTTAAGCTTGAACCCATTATCGCTTGTCCTATCACTACAGTCCCTAATGAAGAGTCCCTCCCCAGCATCCTTATAAGCCCCCTTCAGATACTGGAAGGCTGCTATGAAGTCTCCATGCAGCCTTCTCTTCTCCAGGCTGAACAGCCCCAACTCTCTCAGCCTGTCTTCGTACAGGAGATACTCCAGCCCCTGATCATCCTCGTGGCACTCCTCTGGACTTGTTCGAACAGTTCCATGTCCTTTTTATGTTGAGGACACCAGAACTGCACACAATACTCCAAGTGAGGTCTTGTGAGAGCAGAGTAGAAGGGCAGGATCACCTCCTTCGACCTGCTGGTCATGCTCCTTTTTATGCAGCCCAGGATATGGTTGGCTTTCTGGGCTGTGAGTGCACACTGCCAGCTCATGGTAATTTTCTCATCTCGTATTTTTTACAATTATGCTCTTATTAGCATTCCAATCTGATGTTTAGAAGTATGTTCTTATTAGCATTCAGAGCTGATCAACCTATTAGTAAGATTGTAGCTAAGTGAAAAGAAAGTCCCAAAAGGTAATGCTCGGCATATGACTTTTATGTGACTTATTTGTTGTTTTAACACATCCAAGATGCCTGAGGAATAGAATCAGTGCAGTGGCACTGTAATAAAAGTGGAAAAATCATTATATAGGTCCCTTTGCTGACAGTATGCATTCATTTGAAAACCTGACTTAAGCTTTTAATATGGAACAATGGATAAAACACAGTCTGTTTTTACTGAAGATGCCTTTCCTCCTGTCTGAAAACTCAACTTCAGCACTGTGAACTTAGGTTTGGAAAGGGTGTACATTACATGTCATTCTGAAAGAAATCAGCTTCCAGCAACAAAGAAGCCAAGACATAAACTACTCAAAATTCTCAGATTTTATTTTGTGACCCTTAAAATTTCTCTATTTGCATTCTTTTCAGTGCAATTTCTATGATTCTGCATCTACACAATTCCTGGTAGTTTAGACTGTTACACACTGTATTAGCTGATTCTTCAATGAAATATAATGCCTTGAAAAGCTTAAGGTCAGAAAGGAGTTATTAAAGTAGTATTAAAAGAAGGATTTCACACACTGTTTGCAAGGGAGAGGATTCATCTATACCAGTCTTTTCCTCTCTCTACAGACTTCTGTATTTTAATCCTTCATAAAGATTATTTGATCAGAATTATATTCATAAAATGTAAGCATTTGTTCTAACAACACACTTGTAACCATCATTGGAAAATATATTAAAGCTGTGCCAAGCTGGCTAACTGATGTGAAAAATCCTTCTTTCCAATGAGGGATGTGTTTCATCACAGTTTATTTTTATGATGAAGGCTGACAAAAGCATATAAAAATTAACAGGACTCTAAGGAGAAAATAACATAATGGGCTTGAAAAGATTGTACAAAAAATGTATTTTACATTTACAATAATACAGAAGAAGTTTTAAAGCTTAAAGCTGGTAAGTTAATGATGCTCAGATACTTACAGAAACTGCATTTTAAAGTAGCATCAGCAAGAACATTCACATTGTATAGTGTAAGATTAAAAATCATCAGTGCTGTGATAAAAACACATGTAACATTAAAGGAGACAAAAAACATCTAATAAGCAATAAGACTAGAATTAGACTGGAAAGACATCTAGGTTTATGTTTCCATTGAGTTGGGTTTTTTTTTTAAAGACAAAATGTGAAAATGTGTAGGGAAGACAGTCCAGACATGAATCTTGTGTAGCAAGTTGCTGTGTCATATTGCCATACTAAAACAGATCAATGATCCATCTACTCCAAAATATCATCTCAAACACTGCTAAGTACTGCAACGAATTAAGAAAAAAACAATTCTTGTTCATATCACCCATTTCATCATTTTTGCCCTGACACATAAATCTTTACATCCTCTTATGTTTTTAAATGTATGTGGTGTAACTGGGAAATGTTTGAAAGGGGACAGTGTATGTGCACCATTAGCTAATACGAGCTAATAAGTTAGAAGCTGGGATTTATACAGCCATTTCTGAGCCACTAATGATATAAATGAGCAAGACCAGTAAGTGAGGGATCTATAGCCCCAACTTTACACATAGCCTTAAATTTTAAGGGATATTGAGGATTTTGTATTTTTCTAGTTTAGCAGCTTAAAATCACATTAAGACCTTTCTGAGGTGCTTAACATGTTTGGGTTTAAACCACGACAGATAAAATCTTCAGAAACAGTTTCAGCAAAAACAATATTCTTCTAGCAAAAAATTAAAGGGGGGTAAATTATTCTGTCAAGTGGAAAGAGAAAAATAATGTCAGAAGACTTAAAATTATATCATGCCAAAATGAATTTTATGATTTACCTAAAAGCAGATAAACATGCAAAAATATCAGATGCATTAGAAAAGTAATTCTGCAATTAAAATACCCTACAGATATAAGCACCCTAGTAAATTGTTCTGATCCTTCTTTTTTATAAAGTTCAAACAACAAATTAATTCTTTGGTACCTATGTATATATACATAAGACAAGTCTCTAAACACACAAATGAAAGCATTGACCAGTGAAGATTTTAAAATCTAACCTTTACATCCCNATAAGCATTACACCATAGTAAATTGTTCTGATCCTTCTTTTTTATAAAGTTCAAACAACAAATTAATTCTTTGGTACCTATGTATATATACATAAGACAAGTCTCTAAACACACAAATGAAAGCATTGACCAGTGAAGATTTTAAAATCTAACCTTTACATCCCTAATGGGCTATTCAAAGGTCAAGTTCTGCATGGTGACCAGGGGAATAAGAACAGAGAAAAGATGTTGGGATTCACCCTAATAGGTCTGAGGAAAACAAGAAATAATGCACTTAGTAGACTGGAGAAACTGGAAGCCTTAAAAGACTCACTCTCATAACAATGTCAAGATCAGTGTCTGCATATGTTGTTTGCTGTATTCTCACCTTTCTTTATTGGAAATTTTCTCAGTGTTCATGAGCTGGTACACAGCAAGGTCTGTGCCAGATTGTCCTTTTCCTCTTCACTCCATTTAGGACTTACTCAGCCCCAGAAAGTACTAGGTAAATGTGCCATTAACCTGTGAATAACGGCTGTTGATTAAAATCTGGTTTGTATGAGGGAACAGGGTAGAGAATGTTTTATGTTGCAATTCATCTTCAGTAATATCAGTTTTTATATAAGACCTCTTTTAACTAGATTTCTGGGTTTGTCATCTACCTCCCTAACAAATCAGGCACCTATCATTACAGTGCTTCTGAAACAGTTCCTGTCATATATGAAACAGGTTTTTCTATGATATGGAGATAAAATCCCCGTAAATGGACTAACATAGCATTGACCTGAAACGATGAACTTACATTTTTAAAAGAGAAATTATTCCCTTTTTTAATTTTTTCCCAGCACAGTAATCTGAAAGTTCACATGGACAATATAATGATTTTGAATTGCATTTCAAACTGAAGTTTGAGGGCTTTTAAACTGACATTTCTGAGCTACTGCTTGTGGTAATCATTTTACAAATTATGTCACATCCCTGCAACACTAACATAATATGAATGAAAGATATGGTAAAGATGATCTTTATCCAGGCTTTATGCATATTTACAATCAGAATAGGAATTTTAATGTTTAAAAATTAAAGATCTTATTTAAAAATTAAAACATTTAAAGTCTTTCTACTGATTATTTTTAAAAAGCACAGAAAAAAAAAGAAAACTAGTCAGCAATTTTTTTTTTTTTTAAATTTTAAAGATATTAGTATCACAAATGATTTCACTTTCAGCAAAATGATTCTGACCAGCAATTGCCTGAGAAACATCCCTTGTGATTTGCATTATATTTAAAAGTTTGTGTTTCTTCACTGTAAACTGTATTTTTGATACTTTAAACTTCTGGAAAGAAAAGTTAAAAAGAGCACCAAAGATGTTTCTGAATCTGGTGTGAAATGAGAACTCAAAATTATATGCAAATCTGGAAAAAGGTTAGGGTATTACTCAAGGCTAAATAATAGTTCTATGATGGAGTTTGTATTTTGTAAACTTTAAAAATCGGTATTACAGGTAAATAACAGAAATTTAGTAGTAGGATGAGCCTGTAATTATCACTGAAGTATTCTTGCAAGGCTTTTCCTGAATTTGAACTTGTATTGGAATACAGCCTTTTTCCAGTTTGTATCTGATCTGGAGGTAAAATAAGATGGGGTCAAATATTATCTGTAAAACACCTCAGATCTGAGAGAGTTTAAATTTCCAGTGGTCTCCTCTGAATTAGATCTATTGGCATTTTTCAGGGGTAAATTACCTTAATAGAGACTTCTAATGCCATTTGAGATTCCCTAGATTGTCCAATAGCCTCCATACTGACAGCCTAGAGGGAATATGGGCCATTCATAGGTTTTATGTCATGCTTGCCAATGTCTTGTAGATATCCTGAGAACCCCAGGGCTTCTCAGATGCCAGTAAGTGTTTCTGCATGTGGGGGAATTAAGATGACCCTTATGGCTTTTCTCTCTGTAATCAGTTTTGAAAGAGGAAACAAAACACAATGAGCAGTAACAAGAAACTGTAGCAATCCAAAAGGCTTTTGCCATTCTTTTTTCCTTTCAATTCAGACTTCATTAAATATTGTTATGTCAAAAATATTGTTTAAGGGTAAAGAAGAAACATACCTCATGTATAAAGCCAGTAATTTGCTGTGAGTGTAGTGGCTGCTTTAACAATCTAATCCAGGAAACATTATTATTTCAGGTCAAATTATTACAGAAAATGAAATAATTCTCTATAGAAAAAGAAAAAAAGAAGAAGCCTCAGTAACAGCAGCAATACAATTAAAACTGCTACAGACACATTTAGTTTTTATACTTTTCCTGATGTTATCCCTCCTCCTGCTTCTCTGAGACCTTGTTTCATACTAGTGGTGAAGTAGATGCTATAGTGAGTTGTCAGCAGCAGTCGTTCCTCACTGGAACGTGGCTCATGTTCATGTCAAGGATTTCTTCTTCCTCACTGTCAGATTTGCTAAGAATAATTCTTATATGTTTTCTAAAATAATTTTACAACTTTTTCTTCATTGTTGAGCACCTGCATGTTATATCTGAATATAAACTCTATGATAGCTTTTAAATGTGTTAGATACTCATTCTTTTTCACTGTCATCCCTAAAACAAATTTTTTCCAGCTCCAGATCTCCATTCCTGTAACTGACCACAGGTGAATTAATTACATCCATCCGGCCTCCAGTGCAGCCTGAACNGTGTTAGATACTCATTCTTTTTTCACTGTCATCCCTAAAACAAATTTTTTCCAGCTCCAGATCTCCATTCCTGTAACTGACCACAGGTGAATTAATTACATCCATCCGGCCTCCAGTGCAGCCTGAACTCCATCCCTTATTATCCCACTCTTACACTCTTCTGTGCTGCATCCCCACTCCTCAAGGCTTCTCCTATTAGACCAGGTGTGTATTTCTCCACTCTACATTATTAACTCAGAACCATAAAAAGTTCTGCTTAGAAAAAACTACTTGCCACTACTGGCTATATATAACTATGACTGTAACACATAACAATGAGCAAAAAATAACTATCCATGATTACCAGCTGATCAGAATAAAAATTGCTGTTACAGCTAAACCAAATAAAAACAAAGCTGAAAGCAAGTCAAGAAAAGTTCAGAATAAAGCAATCCTGACAAATCTCAGTCCTAAGACCTTCCAAGCTTATTGCAAAGCCTGTGGCCTTTACTAACTGTGGGTATATGACATTATAGTCTACAGGATTACAGTACTTGTAGAAGGAAGTATTATCTCATATATTGCATCAATTTTAGACTCATGAAACTTACACTATTAGTACAAATAAAATTTGATTTCTAATTTATTTTTAAAATACAACAATGAATTTCTTATTTATAATTGGACCTAAAATCATTCATCAAAGAGAAGAAAATATCCAGACTATGGAACTTAAAGCACCTGACCTGTCTTCTAAATCTGCAGAGTAAACAAACAGCCAAGACTACTGCTATCCTGGGCTGAGCCTACCATCAGAACTGAGATTTTGAGATGGCTATTGCAGATGCCTTAGAGATACTGGGTTGGTTTGTTTGTTTCGCCTCAGCTGTATGTAGGAAGTTCATATCTGGCAGGTTGTGAAACTAGTCTGTATAGTTTACTTGAATACTGCAATATTTTCAAAGTTCATATTGATCAAGCCCAGTAAAGATGCTGTGGCAGGAGGTTCAAATATGTCTCAGAGTAATGGTTTGATAACTTCCAAGATGCATAAAGAGCTTTCACATAAAAAAAAAATTGTACATTTTTCTCCTAATGCATGGTCATTTAATAGGAAATCGTGCGCTGTTTTGCCATCGTATTTTTGAGGCCTTAAGCAACAAACAGAAACCAGTATTGTGTTAAGACTACTAAATCAGTAATGGAGGATGCTGGACAGCTCAGGAGCAATTTCTTTATTGAATTTCCCCTGAATTGTCCCGGATAATATAGCCTAGTACATGTGGAATACATCTATCAAAGCTCACTGCTATGAAAGGACAGAAGGTGTGATTTTGTGTTACTCTTGTTTACCTCTTTAATCCTCTTGTCACGACTAAGTAATGAAATAAGTGTTTACTGAGCATTCCATTAATGGAAGGAATTCTGGCAAAACCTTGTATAAACGTATCAGAAGACAGATGACGTTTTAGCTCCTAACTTCTCCATCTGTACCTACAATGCAAAGCCCAAAATAGACTGCAGAACAAGCTTACAATAGATGAATTTTGGCTTTGTTTAAGCTGATAAATAAAAGGCAGTCCAAGGATTAATCACTGTCCCTGAAATCATCTGGAAGAAGCTTGGTTTAGACCCACATTGACTCACTAGACTGTATTTGTCTTGGAGAGGCCTAATTTGAGTAAACCAAGCCTGAGCTATGAACCAACATGAAAATTAAGCAGAGTGAACAATAGTACTCATGTACCTCATGACTGTGTGCCAGGGACTGGTTTTTGGCCCTAAGCCTGAGTAGCATAGCATGGTTTGTAGACACAGACCTAAGTCTCTCAGCCACCTAATCTGAGGCTAGCCAGAATGGACTGTTTAATGAGAATAGTCCTTAGCCCATGTGAATGACCAGATCATGGTTAAGTATTATTACAGAGTGATGGCTGGCACAGACTAAATGATGGGATGCACTTTCCTAACACTTTAACACTGTGGATTTAACAGTTATGTGCCCATACCAGATATATCCCTTTTAATCAACCCTGCAAATTCAATGCCCCTCTTTTACTTAGTTATATAGATGTACAACTAGACCTGTGCAGCTTTTGCCTGTGCTGCTGTCTGTTGAGTTGTTTGCAAGCTTGGCTTAAAGTGTTCTCATAATGCTTAGAAAAAGACAAAATGACGTACTGTTGCACATTACAGTCCATTTTTACTGACCTCGTAGACTGCAAGACTAAAAACCTGTGTGCACTTCAAGACAGTGAATATGCTGAGAATCTGTCTTTTCAAGGGAATCAGAGCTGAACCCTATGCCCTAAATGGAACCCAAGCTTACAGATAAACAAGACAGAAAGTAATGAAGCTTTAGATTCACAAGTGACTGACAGTAAAACAGGCTTTCTGCATTTAATCGTTAACACAGAAAAAAATTCAGCAGTGTGGTTATAACTATAACATGAAGCCACCATGAGCAGAATACTCATTTGCTTCGAATGGATGACTGATGATCCAGTTGTGGTCTCTTTCATAGATGTTTGTCTGTATCGTAAAGGCATCATGTGGCTTTTCAGACATCTGGTAATAGCTGATCATATTATTCAGGACAAGGGCAGCAGGACTTCTGTTTGGCCAGATTGCAATACAGCACTAAAACAGCAATGAAGAATCTTGCATTTTACTTGGCTCTGTTGAGTATTATCAACATCTTCCATTCAGGAGCATTCAAGTATTAAATGAAGATCAGAGCCCATTTATGAATACATTGTTCCAGTTTTATATATGCTGTACAATTAAAGAGCTATTACACCAGTAACTGATTACCCAAAACGACTGCAGCCAACCGTAAGGGAACACACAAAACTATTCTCCATTTGTTTAGTAATTTAAAAAATAATAATAAAATAAAAAGTCCAGCCAAGTCTAAGGGTGAAGGGAAGGTCAAATTTCAGCAGATTTTATTGATTAGATTTTGTTTACTGCTATGGCACACACTCTTATGAAATGTGCTATACAAGAAAGAATTAAACCAGGCTAGAATGGCTCAGGGACCTCCCAGTGCTTTTAAAGCAATGTTTTAAAATTATGTCTGGATAGGGTAGCATGGGACTCAAGAGTACACCTGTAGGCTGTGGAAAATTTAGGCCTAATAGCTATAAAGCAATGTAAGCAAGCCAGTACAGGTAATGAATTTACCTTCTGAACATGTGTTAGCAACAGATTTTCTAATGTATGGATTATATAAATATATGTATCACTAATAAAAAGAATAAAATTAAGATGCTGAATATAGCTACTAACAGCATATCAGATGACATTAAGTACTATCTGTCTATTCTAAAGCAAAGTATGTCCAGGTTGTTATATTAGCTATACTTGGAGAATTTGTGCTGAAACTTTCTTAGCATTTAAACATATAAGGCACCACTTTTTCACTGACCCCAACCACTTTTCTCACAAACCTCTAAAAAACTATGGTGGCTTAATAAACTGTGACTTTTGAGAATCTCTGTTTCAACGCTCAGTCTTAAACAACATTAAAATTTTATTATTGATTTCTACAAAATTAAGCATAGAATCGTATCATAGAATCTTAGAATGGTTAGTGTTAGAAGGTACCTTAAATATTATCTAATTAGTTCCATTAGACCAGGTTGATCAAAGCCATGTCCAACCTGGCCTTTACCGCTTCCAGGGATGGGACATCCTCAGCTTCTCTGGACAACTTATTCCAGTGTCTCATCACGCTCATAGTAAAGAGTTTTTACTAATATCTAATCTAAATCTACACTCTCTCAGATGAAAACTATTCCCCCTTGTCCTATCACTACATGCCTTTTTAAAAAGCCCCTCTCTGGATTTCTTGTAGGCCCCCTCAAGGTACCAGAAGGATGCTCTAAGGTCTCCCTGAGCATTCTCTTCTGCAGGCTGCACAAGGCAACTCTCTCCACCTGTCTTCATAGGATCGGTGCTCCAGCCCGCTGATCGTCTCTGGATGATCATCTCTGGATGCCTGATCCATGGAAGTATTAAAGGCCAAGTGGGATGAGGCTTTGAGCAACCTGGTCTAGTGGAAGGTGCCTCTGCCTGTGGCAGTGTGAGTGCAACTAGATGACCCTTGAGGTCCATCCAACCTAAACCATTGTGTAATTCTATGAAATACAGGTACAAATATTGTATCTAAACATACAACAGACTAGAGAACTAGTTTTTTCATTGCAAAATCACAAGGCTGAATTTCAAAGGAGGGATATTTTCACTACATACCTATACCTGTCTGTAAACTTATTAATTTTGGGAGCTAATCCTCTCAGATTCAACATAGGCCCAAGCAATTCTAACCATTTTCCATTAGTACAGTGAATTCTGCTGAAACACTGAGTCTGGGTTGGTTTTGTTTTGTTTTGTTTTTTTCTTTTGAATTTACCCAGAGATATAAAAAAAATTACAGTTACTAAGTGTGCAGGTAATTCAAGGACTACTCCAACCCACAGCTAAGCCAATGAAAGTTTTGACATCACTTTCAGTAGTGCAGAATTGCAGATATTGCATTTAGTGTGCAACAACAATTAAAGCAGTCTTAGCATTTCAGTACAGGCTCCAACAGTAAAAGGTACTGTGCTGGTTCACTGCATCCTTTAGGTACCTTTACATGACTCTGAATAAACTGTACATTCTTCTTTGTTGACCAGAAAGACACTAAGAGTAGAAGTATCTATTTTAAAAGGCACTGCTGATATAAAATTGTCCCTACTTCTGGCAGTTTTAATTAAAACAAAGCCAAACCTTTGCCTCAAGCCCTCAGAATTACTTTTAGCTGTATGAGGCTGTGTTAAATTGTCAGTGTTCTCTGATATTTACTGAAAAGCTTGAACTGCATATATAGCTACAAGGCTAAAATAACACCCTGTTGTACAGTGACATTCCGTTTTAATTGCAATGGGTTACAGACATCAGCAGGATACAGTTTGTAAGGAGATGCATCATTTTCCAATAGTCGCCTGGAATTGCTAGAAAAATTAGCCAGTTTTGAGGGCATGCAAACCTTGTTCTGTCCTTGTTATAAACAATAATTCATTCTGAAGAGCTCCAGAAATTATATTTTCTTAGTGACTAAGAAATTACTGAAGTGTATTTTTATCCTTTAAGACCATTAGTATGCTTGTACTTTTTCTCATGCTGCACACACATTAATTCCCAAAGTGTATTATTTTCAAGTACCTGGCTGCATGATATTCAGAATTTTTTCTGTCAGGTAATGAAGCTAAATACGAAAAAAAAAAA
>NDXB01001452.1:0-14345 GCA_002631895.1 Agapornis roseicollis
TCTTTGCTGGGGACACAGACTCATCACTCACTTTCCGCCAAAGTAGGGGGGGCCCCTCCCCCCGGCGCCCCCGCCCGTTCGCCCCCGCGCCAACCCCCCCACTCCCACACTCCCCCCTCCGCCGCCTCCTCCCCCGCTCCGCCCCGCAGCCGTTCCGCCGCCTCCCGCCGCCAATGGGGACGGCAAAGGGCTGGGAACGGGAGGGACTATATTTCCTCGGAGCGCGCGCCTTGATTTCACTTTGCCTGGGGAAAAAAGTTGTGCCTCGGCTGTCAATGCTAATTCGGCACTGGTGCCCGGATGGACGGGGGGGAGTAAAGGCTTGCGGCCCGCGCATGCGCCTTCACCCCGCCGCCGCCGCTGCCGCCGCCGCCACGGCGGTAGGCGAGTGAACAACAAAGTGGCGACGCGCGCGCGCGCGCCCTCGCTCCCCCCCACACCTCCCGGTTGTGGACCCGCGGGGAGAGGGGCGGGGCGAGTCTCCCCCCACAAACACGCGGTTCGTCCCTGTCGCGTCTGGGTTGCCGCCGCCACCGGTGCTGCTCCGTGGCCCTACGCTTAGCCCCACGTTAAAAGGGCTGGTTTTGGGGCGGGAGAAGGGACCCTGCCGCCACCTTGCCGAGAGGCAGGTCCCAGCGGCTGGGGAGGGGGAAGTTTGTGCCAGTCCCGTTTCACACACACGCCCTCCTCCCCTCCATCTTCTCCGCGTACTCTGCTGCTACCCGCTCCACTTCTCCCGGTTTTGTATTTCCCTGTCCCAGACGGCATGGGATTCGCCGCTAACCGAGAAGCCGTTCTTCACCCCGTCCCGCCACCGGGTATGGGGACGGGGTGTGCCCGCCGGTGGTGAGGGAACCGTACCTGCCCCTGGGGAGGCTGCTTCCCTCCCAAAACAAAGAACTTCCCCAAAACCTTCACCCCCAAAAAACTTCCCCGAGCAGCCCGAACTCCTGCCGGTGTCCCAGCAGCCCAGGGGAGCCGCGGCAGTGCGTGGCACAACCGGCACCTGCAGGAGGTCCCGGCTTCGGCACTGAGTGGGGTTCCAGCCAGCTCAACGCACAACTTCAGGAAGCAGGGAGGGAATTCTCCTCTTGGCAGCGGATCGAGATGGAATTGTTCCCCACTCACCCCATACTCGGCCTCCTCCAGTTCACCAAAAGAAGCTGCTGCACCCCTGGATTGTACCGAGCCCAACAGCTGGTGTCCTCACATCCCAAAACGGGACGTCATATCTGCGTCACGTTTAAAAGAAAAGTGGGTTTAGAGGAGCTAAAACACTTTTCTGGTGGGCAAACTGTTTTCAGGTCTGCAGCTGAGAGCACAAGCACCCAAACAGCAAGTTGCTGTAGCTGAAGGGGCAACGGATGGGAGGTGTGGGATACTCGTCATGCAACCCACTCAACCAAACTCTGCTGAGGGGATGGATGGCAGGAGCCACAGCCTCTGTTTAGTTACTAAATAACACCAGAAAGACTTTAAACAACAAGGGTTGGCTTATGTGGATACTCCAGTTCATCCAAATCAAGCCACAGTTCCTGTGGATCTGCAACAGATCCTGCAACAGATCCATATGCCACCGGCTCACTAAGCACCATTGATGAAGCCTAGATCGGGTGCAGATAGAAAGATACCACCTTTCCATGTGCATGCAGCACTTCTGTTCCACGAACACGTGATCCAGCTTCAGGTCCTATGGGCAGACACTGCCAGATCCAGCATTGACCCTGCTGTCAATTTTGTAAAATACATTTAAACTGGCAGCACAAAGTTATATGAAGTCAATGTTTTGCCATGCAGCTGCGGTATTCTCTATGCAGTAATAGGAGCTGTGCAGTTAGATTTACTGTTGTCTTAATGCATGGCCGGAGTGGGGTTGGAAGCCAAAAATAAATAAATTTATTAATGACAGTCAAAATTTAGGGCATGTTTTAACAAGGAGTTAGCTGATGGAGTGCTAGGGACAAGAACCTTGGTGCATACATACTCCCATTCCTGCAATGATTGAACGCTGGTATTTCATTTAAGCTACACTAAAACATTAGGTTGAAACTCACCCTAAATGATTAGCCACAATTTAAAACACCACCGTCCTCCAGGTGTGCTTGGCTGCCAATTTTAATAACCAATTAAATTCATTACAAAACTAATTAAGGACACCAATGTAGCACCAAAACCAACTTACATCAACTATACTGTAATTAAAACTTTGAGATATAATATGTTGGTAGTCCAAAACAGTGTATCCAATTTTCATTAAACTTCTGAAATATATTTTGTCCAAAAATAACACAACTTCTTACATTAAGATTGTACAAAGGTTCATGGAGAAGTACTCTCAGCCTGCCAAAATTAAGAATAAAGACTAAGTTGAAAAATTCTATTAACCTTACAAATAAAGAAATTATTTTACAAAAGCCTTATTCAAGTTAGTTATGTTTATTGTAGTATTGGACTACATTTACAGCATTTATTTAGTGTCTGCACACTGCTGGAAGAAGTAAAATCAAGAAGTTAGTTTCACTCTTTTTCACAAGATAATGCCTAAGTCTGTTTTCCACAGGGTACTTGGTGTAAAGCTGTGTAAAATATACTGCCATGGTTTAAGCCCAGCCTGTCAATTCAGCCAAGCAGCCCTCGTTCACTCCCCGCCTTCCTCCCCCCACTCCCAAAGGGACAGGGAGGAGAATGGAAAGAATGTAATTCCCACAGGTTGAGATAAGAACAGCCCAGTAACTAAGGTATAACACAAACCACTGCTGCTACCACCAATAATAATAATGATAAGGGAAATAACAAGGGAAGAGAAGACAACCACTCACCACCCAACAACCGATTCCCAGCCCAACCCAAGCAGCAATATAGCCCTTCCAGGTAACTGCCCCCAGTTTTACATCCTGGTTCATGATGTGCTGTGGTATGGAATACCTCTTTGGCTGGTTTGGGTCAGGTGTCCTGTTTCTGCTTCCTCCCGGCTTCCCCTCCTCCCTGGCAGAGCATGAGACTCAGAAAGTCCTTGGTCCAACTAAACATTACCGAACACCAACTAAAAACATTGGTGTTCTTAGCACTGTTCCAGGCTGAGAGTCAAACCACAGCACTGCACCAGCTACTAAGAAGGAGAAAAAATGACTGCTACTGCTGTACCCAGGACAGAAATAAAACTGAAGATTGAATCACTAGTTGAGAATGTCAGAAAAGTGAAGATGATCTGTGGAAAAGAGAAATTCAAGGAAGCACTTTANCCAGGCTGAGAGTCAAACCACAGCACTGCACCAGCTACTAAGAAGGAGAAAAAATGACTGCTACTGCTGTACCCAGGACACATACTAATCTGTCAAATACATTTGTGCAATAACATTATGCAGTCACCTATAAAAATGTTAACAACTTTATGCAATTTACTTGAAGATTATGGTGGCAAAAGTCATCCTATTTGCTGGAGGGACACAAGAGCTCAGTGGGCTTCCCTTCCATCTCTTCATCTGCCTAAGGGACACTTACAGTTTAGCTGGAAAATGTGAAGGGAATGGGAGACCACGTAGAATGGACGGCAGCGAGGCAGAGGGGTCTGCTTAAGCATGGAAATTTATGGTTGTTGCTAAAAAATAAAAGTAATGTTATATGAAGTATGACATGTCATGTGATTAAATATATTTTTGATTGACCCCTGGAAAGATTACCCTTGCTCCTAGGAGTTGTAGAACTGTAACCTTCTTTTCTCTTTGCAGTGGAGATCATGTTCAGAGCCTGGATGAGGATTTTTACACAAAAGTATTCTGCAGTCCTGGAGAAAAGGTGTGTGTTCTATAGTGAAATATAAATGTAACTTCTTTGTTACCAAAAGTTTTGTTGGTTTCTATATGACTTTGTTTGGATAAATAAGAACCAAGAAGCCAATTTTACAAACACTTCTGCTCATGGAAAGCTTTATGCATATGAATCAACTTGAGAGTCCTTGGTAATAAAGTTACTTATGTGCACAAGCATTTCTAAATCACACACCTTTTTTCTGCAAAAAGTTACTGCAAAAATGTATTTGATAGATTGGCCTACCTCACAGGATTACCTATAAATGCACTCTACAGTATCAATAGAAGGCCAGTAAATAACACTTTTTTGTGACAATATTTCCTGCATATGGAGATGCAGGACCAATCATTGTATCTAAAACATAGAATTTCTTTCTTCTAATGCATCTAATTACAGGTAGCCAGGAATCCAACACCTGGGAGTCAAATCTCAAACTTCAAATTCCTACAAGAGGTGATGATGTTCCTTCCTTATCAGATACAATTACTGATTCAGAGGAAGACTTGAAAAGCTACAAAGAAGATCAAGACACTTAATTGCTTTTGGTAATGTCATATTTCTCTTACACTTGGAAATTCCACATCTCCACATACCCTCACTTTCCTTCAAAGAGTGCTACAAAGGTGTGGAGAATTAAAGTACTGGACTGTGATTTGTAAAGATAATCAGTGGCTTTTCTGCAGAAGCCATGCACTTTGAATGAATGCCCCTTCACAAACCAGTTATAATAAAACTTAGGAGCCAGATAGGTAAGAAAACAGAAGAGCAGAGCATGAAGCCACACTAAAGGGCTTAAGGTTAGTCAAACTATCCAAGATGTGTAGCTTGCTCTGTATTTTCTGGATAGCTCCATCCTGCAATATGTTTGTACCCCTTTTAGGATCATCTCTCCAGCTTAACTGAGAAAACACTTTAGAGAACAGGATTTATTTTATGGAAATAACTTTTCCTCTTCCCAAAGCCAACTTAACCAGGAAATAGAAACCTTCAGGAAAAGGCAGATTGGATCAGGAAATTTAGTAGTTCCCTATGATTACCAGAGGGAAGGGTTATGAAGAACAATTAAATGCTGGTGTCTAAGACGTTCAGGAGGCTGCAACATTCATCTAAAGATCTGATCCTCTGGGTTCATTTCTAAGTCTTTGACATCCTCATTGTCTCATTACCTGGAGTACCCATATCTCCACACTTCCATCACCAGAGTTGCAAATCATTCACTTTTCACAGGTTCATAAATTAGCTCTTCCATGTAGTTACAAGAGGAATTGTATCCTTTCCCTTCCCAGACTTGAGTAAAATCAGGGTCACAGGATCAGAACTTATTCTCCTTTCGTTGTTTCCACATCATGCATTTGAAAGCTGAGAGGACCCCATCTATTAATGGTGTATTGTTAGACAACAACAACATCAGACTGCATTTCAATCCCTTTGGGAATTCAGCATAGGAAAAAAAGAGCTTACCCTACCAACCCCGATAAAGGCCTCTGCTGAACTTCGGCAACACTCTCTTAACTGAAATTCCTCAAGCTATTATTCCATGTGTGCAGCTTTCTTCCTTATCTTGTTATCATCTTTGGGTTGTTTTTATGTCAGCAAGCTTTCAATTCCTTCCAGATGCTGTTGAACTCACATACTTTATCCAGTCTGATCCTGGTCCCTCAGATGGTTCTGGAAGTATAATGACAGGGTGCCTGCAGGTGAGGCAAGCATTAAGATACCTCAGCATGTCTTCACTAGCAGTCTGACATTTAGTGATCTTCCTGCCATACAGACAAATACTTTCACCTACTTCTTCCCCACCTCCTTCCAGAAAATGTTTGACTCTGAATAACATTTATTCCTCTAAGGCAGAATGGAAAAGAAACAGCAAATCAGCATCTTACCAGATTTCTCACACTGTTGATTTTGAGTATGTAATATTGTCATTTATGAAGTATATGATGTCATAGTATTACATTTGGCAATAATCTGAAGTTTGGAGGACAAATAGGACAGAATGAGAGCTCAGGATGATTGTGACTAATTGGAGAAATAGTCTGAAAAAGTAATCTGCAATTCCATGTGAACAAGTGTTAGAGACTAAATGTATGCAGATATAATCAACTTCACAAATACAGAGATAGAAACTAACCGCTTAGATAGTAATTCTGCAGGAATGAGGTCGTAATGGATCACAAGCTGAGAGTCAAAAACAATGCTATTGCAAAGAAAAAAAAAAAAGGGCTGAGATGCATAAACAAGATTGAAGTGATTAGGGTACATGAAATAATCCTGCTGCTTGATTCAGCACGGGCAAAGTCTCAGCTGGACAGCTATGTCCAATTTTGAGTACTGCACTTCAACAAACACGTGGCTGAATTGGAGGGAAAGCAAAGGACATTAGCAAGAGCAATCAGAGATCTAGAGAATGTTTAATCTGCAAATAAAGACTTAGTTAAAGGCTTGGGGTTACTTAGGCTAGCCGGAGGGCTGAGGAGGGACATACTAACAGTCTTCAGACATATAAAAAGAGCAAGGAAATAACTGGTTCTTCTCATCTCGGGAAGGGAACAGAAAGGGTTAGATTAACATTGCAAAGACAGATTCAGAATAAACATTAAGAAAAACCCAAAACCCAACCCATATTTAAAGGCAAAAGTAGGTAATGCTAGTACACAATCCTTTTGGAGATGCTGGAATCACTGGTACTGGAGATCTCTAAGAAGAGGTTAAACAAACCACCTCCAGAAAAGATAGGAGAATTGTTTTATACCCTCTTGGAGAAATGAGAGAGGCAAGATGATCTCTTAAGACCTTTTCTGGACCAATGTACTATTATCTCTCTGATGATAAAGCTGAGGTATCATATTAGGATACCCTAAATTGTATCTACTACCAGCTCTCCTTCTTCTTCACAGTGTTCCTCCTGCTAATACTCAGCTGTCCTGTCTTACATTTCACTCTCTAACTGGCCACGTAGAACTCTTATTCCCAGTTAACCAATTACAATAGATATTAACTTTATGTCTTGCAACATACTGCTTCTGTTGTTATGATTACTTGAATAGCAAAAGTAGAAAAATGTTATTATTTTATATTCCTATCTTCCAGTTACCAGGATCTTCAGACTTCCTGTCATTTTCATATGGGGGGAAGTGATGTAAAGAGAACAAACACTTTTTCTTTGTAACAATTTCAAATGTAAAACCCAACTTGAAGGAAGTCCAAAATACTGCTAGTCTTTAAATAAGTATCAAGATTTTTCTGAATGTATATATTTTCTTGCTTTACTCTTTCCACATTTGTAGAAATTATTTACACATACTGACTTCTCAGAAATACTCTTAATATCAGTCAGGACAAGCACAAGACCCTTCCTAACTCAAAGACTATAGAGGCTAGTAGATATAAACTAAATCTCCTGTCATTCTTTGTTGAGAGAAGGATCACATCCAAAGCTGCAGAAGCTACAGTATCTGTAAGAGAAGACAGGGTGTTGTTCTAGGGTAGTGGTATAATCTAAAAGCTGATACACAGTGATTTTAGAGTGCAGCCAAAAGGCTATACTCACTTTGGCCTGTCTCTAAAAGCTACTTCTACAAAAAACGGTACTCACAATGGAATGTCCTGCAACTTTTTCTGCAGTCTTTGTCCTATCATTCTAAGGGCAAATTTCCTCCTCCTTGCTCTTGCAAGCTATTCAGGATTTGACTAATGGGATTTTTCTGACATGCATTCATTCTTATCAGCTGCATCCCAGTTTTGGAATGCAGATTTCCTCAACACTGAAGGTTTGAGGGCCCAGAATATTATAATATATAAATACCATATTTTAAAGGTATTTACACCTCTGACCTGTCCCAGGGACCTTTAGAAAATCTGACTTATCCTGCGAAGCACCAATTTTTTTCATTTCAGAAGGTGTTAGGTGCTTGTATACCTTTAAAATCTGTCTTTTCCCTGGAGGTGGGAGATCTTCATCTTGTGGTTTCAAGTCCATTGCTTGCAATTAAATGGTTTTCTTTTCATTGTCAGCTCTAAGTATTTCTCTAGTTATAACAGTCTCCCTTGTTCTCCCATTGTGTTATAAACACTTTCCTGTTCTGCCTTTCATACTGTCCTTCCATCTCTATCTTATATTCTCCATGATTTTTCCCAGCTGTCTCATTTTAGCCTCCTCTCTGAATCACAGGATCAGACTTTCCAAGCAAACTGAATCTCAAGATAGGACAAAATCCTATTCTGTGTGCAGACAAGCTTTACTTCAATGGAAAATGCCTGATCACACCAGCAGAAAAGATACGGCCCTTTAAATCCAAAACCACGCCAGTATTTTTATGCGTTTGGCAAACTACCAGTGTGTTACATGACAGTGTAAATCAGCTGGGCTTTTGCTTTCATTTCAGTCCTTGGAAAGTCCCTGTGCTGTCATACCCACAAGTAAAAGGACTTCTGAAAAACACAGACATTCTGATACAGGGGGGAAAAAATCTATTAAAATCAAAACTTTTGGCACATTTGCAAGTCTCAGCATCACTGCCCCCGTGCTGACTTTATGAAAAACAGCTGCATCAGTAAGTTTAACATAACTCAGGTAACAGTGATAAAAAAAGTGATTTCTGTCTCTTGTCAGAAGTCATCATGAAGAATTAAATCATAGAATCATAGAATAGTTAGGGATGGAAAGGACCTTAAGATCATCTAGTTCCAATCCCCCTGCCATAAGCAGGGACACCCCACACTAAACCATGCCAGTTCTGTTACTCATCCCCCCAAAATTGCGCACCTTATTTGGGGACAAAGAGATAAAATCAGCTCCATTCTTTACCCTGTTTATTTTTATTCTAACTGCCAAACTTAGTTTTTGTATGGTGCTTCTCACATATCACCTACTCTGCAGTGCCTGGTAAAGTGCACGGCCTGCTTTTTGGAAATATGATTCCCTATAGGAGATTTTTGTGTTAATTTTCCCTGGGAAGTTTTCTTCTCAGTTGATTCCTTTTCTTTTGAAAGAACATTTTCAATGTCTCTAAATAGACTTCTACATCCATGTAAATGACCATACAAAGTGTAATACTGTGAAAACTCAGTTTCTAGTACTGTCCTCATATTACAGAGCAGCCTGTATGGAAAGGTAGCTAGGCTCCACTTAGTCCTGGACATTTGGGAAAAGCTGGTCAAGAAACTGTTCTTCCTGGAAAAAGTTCCTGCTATGTCAAGGAATTGCACAATGCAGCCAGCGCAGAAAGAACATCTGGCACCTTACTCAGAGGAGGAGATGTGCCTGGGCTGAACTGCTGAAGTAAGTCCTGAGAGTGTAACTCACCCCTGATTTACACTTGTAGTGTCAGTGCCATATAATCGCTGCTTGCAAGATTTAAATCAACGCAGTGTGATTCTCAAAAGCTCTCATACTGGGCTAACATCACTAACTTTGAAGTGAAGAGTAAAATTCAAATGAGGTATAATAATGTTAAGCACTTCTGAAAATCCCTCCTATGACCTTGAGGCTAAGGAGTATTTTAAAATTTGACCAGCAAATTCTGGGTGTTGCACTTCTTATGCTGGAAAGGGTGCTAATTTTTTTCCCTGGAGAACCAAGTCGCTTTGAGTTGTATCAAACTCCATACCTGAAAACAAGAGTAGCTAAATTAATTGGCTTTTTATTAATTTGTTGTTTTAGGCTGAACACATAGGAACTGGGGCATATAGCTAGTAAAGCATAACATTGTTTCAGTGTCAAAGGTTTAGAAAAGAAACTTGCAGTATCATTTGGACTTCAGATGCCACATCCCTTTCAGGATGTGTGCATTCACACTTGAGTCTCATTGAGTCATTGAGATTGAGCTCCTAACCTCTGTTGAGAAAAGAGTCCTATCTCTGCTGAATATAACCTAGTCACACATATTTCACATTAATGAAGAATTCAACAGGATGTTGAAGTTGACGGCAAGTTCTCTCCTCACTTTAAGTTGATCTGCTTCATTCCTGGGGAATGAGCAGTCCATACCTTCCAGCATCACTCTCCAGAGCATGCCTTGATCTCCTTTTCAGGCAGGAGGAAATGAGCCAACTGTTTCTACAAAATGCGTTTTGAACAGGTTCAACTCCCAGTAGCACATGGAAAACTTGGGCAGCTCGATACATAAACCTGGCTGAAAATCACAGCAATGCAAAAATGACCCGCACTAAGCCTGAGGTTTCCCAGGTTGCCAAGGAGGTTTAGAAGCCTCTTTCCAACAAGTGTTATGAATTTAAATCTCTCAAGCAGTTTGAAAAATCCTTTATTTCAGCTTTCTAGTGGGGAAAGATAGGAAAAGAGAGAATAACCAGCTATCAGCCCAAGATGACTCACACTTCAACCATGCTGTTATAGAAGAGGTAGCTGTGCCACTAGTGTCTTCACTCTATCAAATAAGTCATCTGTCATGGGGAAAATTTTGTGTTTGTCCTAATACTCTAGAAACCAGGCCTGGCTCTGGCATAGGCGACAGACTTTCTGATCTCTGTCGTCTTCTTGTGGTCAGTGTAGAAGAAGCAATGACACCTGTCATCTTGGCTCCATCCCAATTGACTTAGCTGCCCGATGCCACATTTTGCTCTTACACAAAGTGCTGCAAATGTATCCACAAGGTTTTGTTCCCCCATGGGCTGGCAGTGATTTAACCCAATGCCACTTTTACTTCAAATGAAAATATTAAACTAATTTTGGTGGTAGAATGGAACAGAACTTCGTAGTGCAATGAACAGACAGTGACCCAGCAGGGAGCAAGAGAAGCATTACAGTGAAGCCTTCACCTTTCTTTGGCTCTGTGCAAAAGTCCCCAGCAGTACTCAGACACATTTTCATGGGACAGTCAAATTTCTGCTGAATAGGATGAAAAGATGAAGCAGCCAATTTCATCGTATTCAGCAGGCTCCTGTACATAGAAGACCTGCTTGGCATTTCTGCTGAACAGAGCCCTAGGGCAGAAAATGTATTGAACTCCCATAGTGGAGTACCAGTAATGGCTTTTTAAAACTATATCAATTTGTATCATTTGCAAAGCACGAATATTTAATCTGGTTTTAATTACAGAAACCTCCTAGATATTGTAGTTCTTTTTCTCTCTTCCTCCCCACCCCCTTTTTCAATTTTGTTGTTGCTGCTGTTGTCCTGCTCTTCCAGGCTCGCTGTGTTTTGCAAGACTGATCCAGTCACCAGGATCCTTTTATCACTCTGCTTTGAAAAAAGAATTGAATTTCTTTTGTACATTGGGGTGAATTTGTAAATAACACTCGTTCAACAAATTTTGCTCCAAGGATCACTCTGGGAATATATTCAGATCAATATCATCCCTGTTAATATCACTTGAAAGTAACACTGCACAGACCACAGTGAGGCTGTGGGAATATCATCTTCAAAATAAGGGGTCTAAGAAAGTCAAATGAGAAGTGTTGAGCAACAGGATATTGTTCATGCAGTCCATGTGCTAATTCTCTTGAGCAGGGTACACTAATTATCTCCTAGTATTGCCAACAGCACACACATAGGCTCCCTGGTATGGTAACTGTGCTAGGAGCGGTATACGCTGAGGTTAAAAAAATGACATGAAATTAAATGAAATAAATAAGTACAAATAAATAAAGGTAGATAAATAGAAAATAAAAACCAAACCATAGTAAAATAAATATAAATATTAATAAATTAAATTAAATTAAATTAAATAGTTATGACCAAAAGTGCCTATGTGCAATGCAATTATTGGTTATTGTATCTTACTTAACATGTAATCACAGAGAACAGCTCCAAAGAATATTAAAAAGTACATTCTGCATTCTCAGGGTTTTTTTCTCTTCTTTAAATAAACATACTGAGGTTCTTTAAATAGTCCTCTCTGCACTAAGCATAAGTGTAACAAAAGATGTGCAAAGGCTGCAAAACACAACAGAGCACCAGAAAAAAGAGATTAAACACTTGAGTGAATGAGTCAAGTCATGACTATCTCCTGACCTCCAATGTTCTGGTAGGGTATTAAAGTCCTCTCACCTCACTCATAAGCTCTCCTCCAAAAGCTAGTAAAACAAAAGGCTTTTGAGCACTTTCCAAAAATCACCAGGGCTGTCAAAATAAAAGAGGGGGGTATATAGCCTAGGTGTATACACCTTGCTCGCTCCCTTTCCCAGCTGAACTTAGGCAGACTGCAAGTCTTGGGTGTCTCCCAGTGTCTCCCACAAGAAGGTACTGTCCCCCAGCCATGCCCGTGCTATATAGATAAGAACAAACATATTGAATTACACACAGTCTGAAAGTTGATGCAAATCTCCAAGCTGCAATTGATCTAAATTAGCAATAAAGGCCACCAGTGTCCTGATACTTCCTATGTATTTTGATGCTACATTCCCAGTCTATACGCTTTCCCTGACTTTTTTTCTGGGCTAAATGTCAGCCTCCCTGTCCTCGTCCCAGTTAAATATTAGGTGAGTTGTATAAGGATGTTCTGTAACACTTGTTTTACTTTTTTATGTCTCTGCAGAAACATTTTTTACAATTTTGCCCATTCTGGCAAGACAAGCATTTGACTTGCTTTTATAAATGCCCTTTGTTCTGGACATAAATCCCCTTCTAGTCCTTTTATATTTTGGGAAAAGCTTGCAAACATATCCCAGGCAACAGACAAAACCAGAATCAGAAAGCAAGCAAAAGGAAGCCTGAATTTACTTTAAGAACATCTCATGACTTTTTTATTCAGTCTCATGATTAGCTAGGAACTGGCTGACTCATGACATTTGAGTGCCCTGGCTCAGCAATACTGTTTTCGCTGTCAGAATTCCTGTGCACATCCTGCGGTCCCTGTACTCCTTCATATCATCCTCAGCTGATTTGCATTGCTGGGGAAATAAATGATTACAAAAGTTAAAGGAGAGTATTTGAAAAATAAACTGGATCTAAAGAATATGACTTGGAGAAGCGTCTCCTGTACTGGTTGGCTCCTGTTCCTAAAACCTGAAGATTTCCCTTCAGATTCCCAGTCATAGATCTACACTGTAAAGAAGCTTCATGAAAATAGATGTGATCTTGCTAAAAGGCTGGCCCAGAGACCTTCTCTTCTCATTTTCCATCAGTGATGAATCCCTTTAGGACAACTTTGCACCAACCAAGTTAAACAAGCAAACAAGTTTTCCAAGTTTTCCCTCACTTAACTCTGCAGGAATGGAAATGAGCCTGTTGGTCTCTATCTTCCCTTCCATTTCTTAGCTTGTGTTGATTTGTTACAATGTCAGTGATCCAATGCTTTGTGCTAATCTTTTTTTCTTAATTATCTTTCTGTTAGGCTCTGAAACATGTGACTTACCTTCCTGAATACATTCCACACTCATCTGCTCCAAAACGATAGGAAAAGCTCAGGAGTGTTGGATCCCAACTAGAAGGAAGTGCAGCAGGTGGGCCAGGACACCTCCTTGGATGGATAAGGAGCTGCTGAGGAAAATTCAAAGGAAAAAAGCGGCTTATAAAAAGTGGAAGCAAGGAGAGGCGGCCTGGAATGGATACAGGGATGTTGTCCGGGAAGCTAGGGACCAGGTTAGGAAAGCTAAGGCCCAGTTAGAATTAAACTTGGATGTGAAGGATAACAAGAGGGGAATCTATAGGTACATTGTGAATAAAAGAGAGATCAGGGACAACGTAGGCCCCCTCTGGAAGCTATCGGGTGAACTGGCTAAACAGGGTTTGGAGAAGGCTGAGGTTCTGAATGACTTCTTTGCCTCAGTCTTCAACGGGAAAGGCTCTGACTGCACCACACAAGTCTTGGAAGTCAGATGCAGGGACTGTGAAAATGAAGACCTTGGGCCCACTGTAGGAGAGGGTCTGGTTCGAGACCATCTTAAAAAGCTGAACATGCACAAGTCCCTAGGAAATGAGGAAATCAATCCTTGGGTCCTGAAGGAGCTGGCAAGTGAAGTTACTAAGCCACTGTCCATCATATTTGAAAAATCATGGCAATCAGGTGAAGTTCCTGAAGACTGGAAAAGGGGAAATATAACACCCATATTCAAGAAGGGGAAATGGATGACCTGGGGAATTACAGACCAGTCAGTCTCACCTCTGTGCCTGGCAAACTCTTGGAGCAGATTCTCTTGGAAGGCATGCTAAGGCACATGAAATACAACAAGGTGCTTGGTGGCAGCCAGCATGGCTTCACTAAGGGGAAATCCTGCCTGACCAATTTGGTGGCCTTCTACAATGGGGCTACAGAACTGATGGACAGGGGTAGAGCAGTTGACGTCATCTACCTGGACTTGTGCAAAGCGTTCAACACTGTCCCACACAACATCCTTGTCTCTACATTGGAGAGACATCAGTGTGATGGAAGAACCACCCAGCGGATAAAGAACTGGCTGGATGGCCACACGCAAAGAGTTGTGGTCAATGGCTCAGTGTCCAGCTGGAAGCCAGTGNCACACAACATTCTCTACATTGGAGAGACATCAGTGTGATGGAAGAACCACCCAGCGGATAAAGAACTGGCTGGATGGCCACACGCAAAGAGTTGTGGTCAATGGCTCAGTGTCCAGCT
>NDXB01001453.1:0-27796 GCA_002631895.1 Agapornis roseicollis
CTCCAGGTGAGGTCTCACGAGAGCAGAGTAGCGGGGCAGGATCACCTCCTTTGACCTGCTGGTCATGCTCTTGATGCAGCCCAGGATACGATTGGCTTTCTGGGCTGCAAGTGCACACTGCAGTCGGCTCATGTTCATTTTCTCATCGACCAACACCCCCTGCAGCACTGGGAGGAGAGAGTCAGAGGTAGATAAGACTTCTTAAGAAAGGAAATACAAAGTCAGACTGGCTACCTGTGAATACAGCAGGGAAATTTTCTTAAAACTTTTAACCTCCAACATTCTGAAATAGGGGAGTGGGGAAGCTGGCAGGAGTCCCTGAATAAATGCCTCAATGGTTGACTCTAAGCTACTACTTTTCCTTTCAGAGGTTTCCAGTCTGATTTTGCATTTCCTGGTAAGTGAATAGAGATGCAGTAACTAAGCAGGTTAAAAAAAATCTGACTATAAGGCATTTTGACAACTCCCTGTTGTTTTCTCCCAAAATCAGACACTTCCTGGGGTTGCCCCCCCTTAATTACTATTTGTAACCTCTGGTTTGGGCTATAAAACTGAATAAACCCAGTGTGATTCAGTTGACTATCTCTATTGGTTTCTGTCCAGTATTTTTAATCTCTACCTTTGTATTTGGCAATAGCAGCAAATCAAAAGGTAAGGACAGGAGCACCCAAGTGCTCCTTTTTATGAGAGGAATTGTATCGTATCTTTCATACAAGCTTGAAATTCAGCAGAGCAGAATCATAGAATGGCTTGGGTTGTAAAGGACCTTAAGATCATCTAGTTCAAACCCCCCTGCCATGGGCAGGGACACCTCACACTAAACCGTGTCACCCAATGCTTCTTCCAATCTAGCCTTGAACACTGCCAGGGATGGAGCACTCACAGCTTCCCTGGGCAACCCATTCCAGTGCCTCACCACCCTTACAGTAAAGAACTTCCTCCTTATATCTAACCTGAACTTTCCGTGTTTCAACATGCCTTGATGATTCATGTCCCAGTGAACTTGGTAACTGTAGCAACAGGTTATTTGTTGTGTGTTGTAGAGAAGACCTCCTAAAATCCAGATGATGAAGTCAAATTAAGGTATCTTCTGAACTGGATGAGTTTTTGCTCTTTTCACTTCTCCCTTCGAAACTACAAGATTGAGTTTTCTTTGGGCAGCCCAACTGATTCACCTAATCATGGAACTGTTATCAGTGTGGCAGTAAGAGGCGTACAGGGCCTCCAAAACGGAAACCTGATCTTAGGGAACTGAACTGTTTCTTTAGAGGTGATTCTCGTATGAAAAGTCTCCATAACTGTGAGAGACTATAGTGCTATCAAGATGTGGGAAGCAGGCCAGAAAATGTGAAGGTCCATTCTGTGTAAGAATAAATATTTTATTTGAGCCTGAGAAATGCTGGGGTTTAGTGGTGTCTTAAAGGTAACATAGATAAGATCCTCAGAATAATGTCTGCATTCATTCGTGTACCTCTGAATTTATTTATATATTTTGAAAGCAATTAATTTTTGGTTCACACTTTGATTTTACATCTGATAAGGTGGTTTTAGTAAAAGTAGGAAAGAAAACGTATTTGGAAGCTTGTTATCTGAAGGAGCCTAAACTGCATTTGAATTTATTTATGAAGTTATGAAAGCCTAGATTTTTTGAACATTAGGTTATTCCCAGGGATTTCAGTATATTGACATGCTGATTAATGATTCAGCAGCCTATTAGTCTGCATTTGTTGGTTTTTTTCCTCTAGTCGCATTCTGCTTTGTAGAGCAAGAATGAAAAAGACGATTGTATGTAGGTAATTAAACATACTTAAATTGAGGTTATAAAATTATTGTAACCTGCAGTGAAGTTTAAAACCAAAGTTATTTTATTTTTTGTAATCTTATGCTTATAGAAGGTCAAGTACAATTATCTACAGCTTTTAATCTAATTTCCTCATAAACTGATTGTTTTATGTTTTCTGGAACATGGAACTAGGAACTCCTATTCGAATCTAGAAGACTGGTTTTGCCAGAATTAAAATTCCATGCTTGATCTTCTGTTTGACTGTGAGCAACTCACTTTGAAGTATCTCTGTCTTGCAGGTTACCTGTATTTAATATAACAAGCCAAAGTTTCCTGTGGACTTTTTACTTATTTGTCATAGAATGAAAATTCCTAATAAATTTATTATTTTTCCTTATTTAAGTGTCAGAGATGGAATGATAAATAGACTTTAAATAAAAAATAGATTTTAAATAAAATCAAAAATAAACTGCACCTCATAAAGGCAGTGTGTGCCACTGCAGTAATCCATTTCAGTCTTACATGGATGATGTGTGGTGGGTCTCTGCTGTGGTTAAATTACAACATAGCAACAGAGAGAGCAGGAACAGGGAGCAGTGATTTGGTATCATCTATCCTAAGTCCCCACTCCCAATGCAATCGAAATGTGGTCTGGCATAGTACAAGATGTGAAATGCCTAGAAGCCTTGCAAGCATGTCTGTTAGTGGTTACAATCAGACCTGATCTATCCATGCAGAATGTAATTAAGCTGTTACCATACATGCTGGGACTTGTAAATGATTTTGTTTCTTGTTGCCATATGAGGAACAGGAGTAAGAATGTAAGTACCAAGGATCATAGAATCATAGAATAGTTGGGGTTGGAAAGGACCTTAAGATCGTCTAGTTCCAACCCCCCTGCCATAAGCAGGGACACCTCACACTAAACCATGCCACCCAAGGCTTCATCCAACTTGGCATTGAATATCGCCAAGGATGCAGCACTCACAACCTCCCTGGGCAACCCATTCCAGTGCCTCACCACCCTTACAGTAAAGAATTTCTTCCTTAGATCCAATATAAACCTCCCCTGTTCAAGTTTTAACCCGTTACCCCTTGTCCTGTCACTACAGTCCCTAATGAAGAGCCCCTCCCCAGCATCCCTATAGGCCACCTTCAGTTACTGGAAGAACATACTAAACAAGCTACGGCTACCTTTGCTGCTGCTGTCCTTCCAATTTTCAAAAGAAAAAAAAAAACAAGTACAACCCATAGGCTGGTTTCTGGCACAGGCAATGCTAATCTACATGGGTTCTTCCTCTATCATATAGAATGAACTCTGGGAAATATGGGGATCCGGGGGATGCTTCTAAGAGTGAAGTCATAATAACATGACCCAAGCTGAAACAAATTGCAGAGGAAGTCCTGAGTTGCAGGATTCCCTGAAAATGAGCCTTGTATCTGCTGGGTCATCTCATATGCATGTCATGCTAATGTAGCAGGTCAGTGGCTACAGAGGTTTATCTTGTGTGTAAGGTCATCCCTATCTTCATTTGTAAAGCAAGATAATTTCCTTTTTAGTTGGGGAAGCTCTCTAAACACTTCCTTATTTGCTTTCCCACCTGATCTTCGCTGTTGTTTACATGATTTTACAGCTTTTTAGATCTCCTGGCTTGTTCATTATTCTAAATGATAATGAACTAAAAATTTAAAACTGTATGTATTTACTTCTTAGTAGCCATGGTTCTAACTGTAATACAGTAGAAATTTCCACTCCCCATCCTCCATGAAATATGTCTACCTCACGATCTTAAAAATTAGTCATTGAAAAAGCATCATTTATGTTCTCCTTTTTATATGCATTTATCAAGTAAACATTTATATTCTCTATAAGTATTTTTTTCTAAATATGGTCCCACAGATAGTAGATTTAAAGTAGATTTAAAATAAGTTTGAATGTTAATCTCTGGCATTGTGCTTACTGCCTGTCTGATTGTTAGGGAACCTTCTTCCTGAGAATTTATCTATTTCAAATCATTTACATATTTCATACTAATCTTTACAACTATCTGCTGGTTTTTCCTTTACACACAGAGATACTAGTTTGTGGTGCTGTTTCTTACTGATTTATTATTCACCAGTCCTTTTATGATCCCAATAGTTTGTTTCACAGTTCTAGCTGGAAAGGTGTTGAAGTTATAATGAGTCAGGTGAGTCAGAAGCTGAAGAGGTTGTCAAAATTACGTAAACTTAATATATTCTATTTTCCAACCGATTTTGTGACGTATTAACTGATACTTCTGAGTAATATTTCCAAATAATTTCTACTGTTTCCAGCTGCTGCATTGTCCTATACTTGCACAGTTTCCTGTAATGACTGTTAAAACTGGACCTGTGTTTCTGTTGTACTAATGATGACAACTTACCTTTTACATAAATCAGAAAATATTAGTGATGCTTATGTCTCTCCTCATCATTATCCAGCATTCATTTATTTACCCACTCGCTTCTGTGACTGCCAAAAAAGAAACAGTGAGTTGGCAGTAGTACTTCTTCCGCCTCTAATAGTTTGAGTCTTGAGCTTTTAAGGAGTTGTGTTGACATGGCTCCATGAGCAAGCTGTGTACATGGTGTGCCATAAGCTCTCTAACAGAAGTTAAAAGCCTGTTCAGCTCCACTGGTTCTGTGGAACTGTTCTTGGCTTATGTGGTATACCAGTGTGAGAAGATGAACCTTGCTGATGCCTTCTCTCCTTGTTTATTTCCTGATTGTGTGATGTTTGGGTAAACGAGGTAGTGCTTATACTATATGCTGAAAAAAAAGAAAAAAAGTAGAAATATGATGCAGGTGTTTGTTAGAGCTGTGTTTCATTGGAATTTGAGCTACTACATTCAGTGCAAGTTTGAGGAGAGCACAGTGAAAGATACGTATTCCTTGAATACCACCTACACTACTACCTGATTGATTGGTTGATTGATTGATTGGAATTCCACCACAGCCCTAAGTTGCCACACATTTGAATAAACGAAGTAGTAGTAAGGGGGGTGGAAGAGGTAATTATAGAGCTGAACCAGTCTTAATGCTGTTAATTTACCATGCTCCTTATTAGGAGTAGTTATCCTGGGCTTGTCTAATGTTAATGTCACTATGCTGCTCTCAGCATCTGAGGTCATTTACCTGATACCTATACAACATTGCACTGTACTGTTTAAGTCCATTTATGTATGATGGCCCTAAGCCTCAATAGTTACATGAAGTGGCTTAAAAAAGAGAATTGGAGGCTTTTGACTTTTTCAGTTCTCATTGATTTGTATGTATCTTCATACTTTCATGCCTTGCAGAGTGAAAAGCTCTAACTTTCAATTGAACGGATGTCCCCAGACAGGCTTTCAGAAATAATAATGCTAGAGGTTAGGGATTTCTTTTTTCTCATCACACTCACTCTCATTTGCACAAGCTCTTTCACTCTGGCAGCCTAGCTAACATAGCCAGTAACATAACGCAGTGTTTTAACCCTTAGCTATCTGATAAATTCATTAAACAAAATACTCCCGAAACTGTAGCTTTCTCTTGCGCTTAAGCACTGCTGTTTGGTCCTGTTTGGCCCAACAGTTGTTAGGCGAGTATCTGCATCCTTTTCATGGAAATGGACAAAGGAGGGAAAGATGCAAAAGAATTCCTCCAGTATGTTGGTCAGTATAGTCATACACAGATACCTGGAAACTGCAGTGCTGAGTCCCCAACCCAGAATTTGCTTTAAAAAGATAGATCCTTTTATGAAATAGGGGATGGTTGCTTCTTATTTGGGTTTGGCTGTCTAACCCATGTTGATGTTCATATTTTCATATTCTGAAGTTTATTTATCTTCACTACAGGGTCAAAAAATTACTAAGTAGACAAAGATTTTCATATAAATATTTATTCCCAGGAGGTGGACCTTTTAGCTAAATGCCAGATATCATCCATAATTAATTTGTAGGAGCTGACAATATTATCTGCTTGTCAAATTGATGTATCTTCTGAGTGAAAGAAGAGTACTTCGAATAAAAGAGTGTTTTGCCCAGTGTCCAGCTACTGAGTATTGTGGGATGTTGTCAATAAACTTATATTAAAAGCATTGAAGTAAATTAGGTCTTGTGGATTGTAGCTGTCGTGGGGGGCTTTCAGACCTTCACTGTCCAGGATCTCCAGGCTGAGATACTGCCCGCAATGTTACTAGTAAAATGCCATCAGTCTGCAGTGATGTACAATCATGATTGTGTTAAGAAAAATAATGCTGACTCATAGTTTGCATTCACTTGTGATACATCATAAGTACAGTCTGCATCAGATTTTTGCTGGCTTTGCAGGAATAGTATGTTGCTTACTGGGGCGTAAAGCCTTGATCCAAATAAGACAGTTCAACCTCTGCCTCATGGGACTGGCAGGGAAGATGTACTGCTGTATATGAACGTCCCCTAAGCTTTATCCAGCCTGATGAATACCAGTTATGCTCTTACCAGTATCAATCTTCCTTGGTCCCTCCTTGCTGAAGGCCTTGGTGTGTGGTCTGCCTGGGGTAGGTGGGCCTGACTGACCACACAGCTTCTTCTCCACTTGAGACCCTTATGCTTTAGTTTGCTTCTGCTGACTTTTGTCCTGTTGAAGAATATTTTATGTGTTCTCTTTTGTATTAAACAATTTTTCCAACTTTCTGACCTTGAAAGAGAAATCACTACTCAAGTAGTGTTTATTAATGTGTTAATTTGTGTTAAGAAATGCAAAATTGTTCTTACTGGAACAATTAGTTTTGAAGGTAGCTTCTTTATCGCTGAACAGTAATCCGCAGCAGGCACCTGAAAAATAGTATTAATGAGAAACAGAAGAAAAGCAGTGTGAAAACTGTGTTATAAATGTTTGCTGCATGTTGTAGTCTAATGGAGTATTTTTCAACTGCAAGCAAAAGATTTACTGATGGGTTTCCTTGGTTATCATGTCATTCTACCTGGGTGATATGGGTGTTGACCTGTAAGTATAAAAATAGTCTTTATTTTAAAGGTTTTGTGGAGCTGTCAAGTTTTTATTAAAACACATGATGTCACTGCAGAAGCATAGGTTTAATGTGCCTTGAACAGCATCATGCCTGTGCCTTCTGTAACAGTGATCTCCCCAGCTGCTGCAACACCTTTCTCAAATAATAAAAGTACCGCTTGGGGCTTTTTCAACCACAGATGGGAGAGAGGGGAAAACACTTAACATCAGACTTAGGTCAGTGAGGCTGTGCAGGCATAGGACAGTGGTGAGAGCTAAAGTATTGGTATCTTTTAAACTGTCAGTTTCAGTCTTACAAAGCCAATTTCAGTCCTGCACCAAGTTATTTCCTATCTATGGAAAGGATCAGTCAAGCTTGTCCTTTCATTTTCATAACATCCCATCAACATTGCTGCCATCACCACCCAGCGATCCTGCTCACATTTTGCATTTTCAGTACTTAAATATAACTTCTGACCCACACAGTGAAAGTCTAAGACTGGCACTGCTGCATTTAATTCACAGATGTTCCCTTCTAATAGCTAGCTTTTTACATAAGGAAGAAGTTCTTTACTGTGAGGGTGGTGAGACACTGGAACAGCTTACCCAGAGAATCTGTGGATGCCCCATCCCTGGCAGCCTTTGAGGCCAGGTTAGAGAGGGCCTTGGGCAACCTGGTCCAGTGGAAGGTGTCCTGCCCATTGCAGGCGTGTTGGAACTGGGTGATCTTAAGGTCTTTCCCAACCCAAACCATTCTGTGATTCTTCCTGAAATGAGAAATGATAAAAGAAATTCTCTTACAGCCTTAACTTGTTGTATGCAGCTGCTACAATAATAGTGGAAATGCAAGAGTACAAATATAATGGCAAAGAGTGGATTTACAGTGAGAGAAGGCAGATCCTTGAAGCTGTGACTTCAGCTGGGACAATTTTTCTGTGTAGCCAATGGCTCTGATAGGTAACATTTCACTTCTGAAGCCTATACAAAAATAAGTAAAGCCTCATACCTTTTTGTTTTCACATAACTTGCTTCCTCAAGAAAATAAGATAATATATATGTAGTACTTGTTGCAATGAAGCAATGTTGGTGATCAGTAAGAAATTACTGTTGAAGAAACAGCAGTGCAGGCAGAAAGAATTTGAGGATAAGGACAAAGGATAGTATTGATATGTGGAAATGCATAGTTAATACTTCAAGTCCTTTGAGCTTTTACATGTTTATTTTTCTACTCCTGTATAAACATGGGAAGAAACATTTCCCTAGCTCATCTCCTTGGGGTGGAGTGTTGATACTGGTAACTCTCAATACTTTGCAGATTTCCAGTAAGCACTCAGGAGAGGTCTGGATAAAAAAAAATAATCCATGTAAGATGCCTATACGTATTGTCAAGATCTTGGTATTTTTGTTGCAAGAAAGAAGATAAATAAGAGGAGTCTTTCCAAACCTACCTGTACCTGACCTAAATCTGTTTGCAGTTACTGTGCTTTACTCTCCCCACTATGCAGGATTCAAGAGGACTCCTTAGCTTGTCCATTAGCTCAGTCCATGGAGTATCCTCATAATCCATTTTGACCTGGTACTAATATGTCTACCCAGTGCTACACTTGAGCCAGGTTCTCCAGTCATTGGGAGCACTGGGCTGTGGAGAAGCACCAGGTGCCTTAGTACACAGCCAGTTTGTACCTGGCTGCAAAAGTATCCTCAGGATGCCTCTGAATGCAAACTTAGCTTGCAAGCAGCAGAGCTATATTTGGGCATCTCCTCATCTGAGCAAAATGAAGCTACCATACCATCCTCAATCTGTATTAAATCAGCTCAGGTGTCTTTGCTTCTGTGGTTTAGTTTTCCTTCTCAATCAATAATCTGCCTTTGTGATAAGGAGTCAGAAATATCTCTAGTGAATGCATCAAGAAAGGATAAGTCAATTCTAGGTGTGAGGTCAATGTAGACAGGTTAAAATATGTTAAACATTGCATGATTACTGTCATTGATGTATGAAGTTGCATGATAATGTGTGTTTATCAATCTAAATAGTTCTACAGTAACACAGGATACAAACATTCTCAGAGATGTTGTTTCTGCAGTATTGAGAGATCCCCAGTGTCGTAAGGGATGATTCCCAAGAGTTAGCTGTTGGCTGTCTCAAAAGCGTAAAGTAAACATGGTTGATTAAGCTTAGTCACTGTTACTTACTCATCCATTTCCCTTCTTTTTTTCTTTCTTCCTTTCCCTTCTAAGTAGCTGCCCCTTACTAGTCATGGGCAGATAATCTTTAGGGAGGTCAAGAAATGTGTATGCTGTGCCTGCAGTTGAGTAAAAAAAGACTTTAAGACTAATTTACACTGTGTTATCAGTAATAATGTAGAGAATGTAAGAAGCAGTTCCTGTTGTGTTTGGTGCTGTGATGATGGTGCTGAATCTGCTTTGGTGAAATCACCAGGCTCAGTGAGAAGGACCAGCCTTTCTTGCAAGCAGCACCCTCGGGTTTTTGAGCTTCTTTGGCTACAACATGTAACATGGGAACTAAAAATGATGACACTGTAAGTCAAATTAATGTGGCGATGATGGGAATTGACTCCTGGCTAACCTTTCGAGCTCATGCTCAGCCCCACCTGACAGTGTACTTCTGGCAGCTCTGTACCTGTGGTCAGCATTGGGGTTTCCTCTACAGTTTCACAGCTACAGTGTTGGGTGGGAGGCAGCAATAACAACAGATAAAAATAACAATGATAGAGGAGTTTGTTGCTGTTATTAGTAGATAATCTGATTGTAGGCATGTTTTGCTTTTAAATGGCAGTTAGTGAAACCAGATGTTTAGAGGATGGCAAACATGATTTGTTAGTAGCAAATCTGATTTAAACTCTGGGGGTGATCCCTTCATCATGCTATACTTTTTGCCGAATCACTGAATGGTGTGTCACCCAGCAGCAGTGTTTAGGGGTTTCCCATCTGATAAGTGGGAAACCACTAGTAGTGTTCAAGGAGAAAGCTGTCCTACAACATACTAACCTTTGAAACTGGGACACGTTGGCACAGCATGATCTGGTGATCCAAACAGGTGATGGGCAGTGAAGCCCTAGAAAGTTTGTATTGTGTTCTGCTCATAGTTCCTTGTATGAGGTAGAATAATTAATCTTTCTTCCTTGTGCTCCATTATGCACTTGTGTAAAATGGAGATGTAATGATGCGTTTACTTCATAAGGCTGCTGTGAAATTTAAAGAATGAGGATTAATCTTGCAGTGTGAATAGGATTCCCTGCTCTCCCAGCTTCTCCCAGTGTTTGATCTCCATTAAATTCTGCAGAATGATGAATGTGGGTCACTGCAAAACGATTTCCAGGAAATTGTATAGAAAAGTTCCCTTCTGATGGAAAACTGTTAATATTCTCACCTGAAGAGTGGTTCTTTAAGTTATAACTTGCTGATTTGTAAAATGCTCCCAGTTACAGCATTTTCAGTTGCTTTGTTTCATATTTGCAAAGCTTGGGCTTTTTACATGATATGGGGAGTTCAGTATCAGCATGATCCTGTGGAGTAAGCATTTTCCAGCCTACTGCTCTGCCTCTCCACCTCTTTTCATTTCCTCTGATCCAGAGGCTCCTGCCCTGGTGTGTGATTGTGCCATGATCTAGTTGACAACATGGCCCAATAAACAGATTGTATCTGCACAAAGGGGGGAGAGGAGGAAATTTTGTACTGATTTTGTAATCCTCTTTCTCAGGAAGATGAATAGCATAGGGAATGTGTGTGCATTGTATATGTTGTGTATTTTTTAACATTTTATACAGATTGTGTTTTGAACAGATTATCCAGCTGAGCATCTGATGATGTTTGCTGCCTAAATAATGTGGAACATTTACAGTGTGCATCTGTATAGAGCTTACGGTATATAGCATGTTTGCATTGCATAGTGGCAGACAACAATTTTTAGGAAACCTTTGGAAATACCAGATTAAGAAAATACGTGCGCTTTTTAAGTGAGAGATCATGACTGCTGGGTTTTTGTTAGCAGTATTATGTTCAGTTTCCTCTATGACTAAAACAAGTGTTAGTGTGTGTCTCATGTCTTCCTTTCTTGAGAAGCAGCCAAGGTGTGGGAGTAGACACACTTAGGAAACCCCCCATGTAAGTTCTGTGACTCCCTTAGACCACCCCTGTTAAGCCTAAAATGAGGTTAGCTGCTCTTTAGTAAAGTTGCATCAGACCAGGGAGTGTAGAGAACAAAATTATGTTTATCTTGTGAAAGCAGAAAGAATTTCTATCTTATTTTAGTTGTGTAGGTAAAGGTTCATCTCTGTGGTAAGCAGAGGAGGGACAGTGTGCTGGTACGCTAGCAGGAGTTTCTGATTTTTTAATGTGATTCCCATTAATTTTACTATGATTTAAGCTTATTTTGAGATTTTCCATTGCAAAACTGTAGCTAATTTCTGCCAACCTCCCAGAAGCACTTCATACTAGAAGACTTAATACGCTGATGATGCTTAGAAGAAAGTCCCTATGAGTAACAGGTACAAAGTATCACTGTTTACACCCTTCAGAATGAAAGACTTAAGGGATCTGGATGCAAGCCAATTGGGTTTTTTATAAACTTGGGAATAGCCCCAACTGACCAGTCTGTATCTGGAAACCCAGCTGCCTTTGTGTTGAACCATAAGTGTAATTAAAAGGTGTTTCCATGGTTTTTACTGGGGGTAAACTCCAGGAGTTCAAATCCCAGCAATTTGTTGTTGACATTGCAATGCCACTAGTGCAGCTACATTCCTGAGACTCTTAATTGAATCATAGTGTGCTTTTAGGACTTTTTTCTTCTGTTGTATCATTAGGATGCTCTTGCTGTCAAGTTTGTGTTTTGTTTTCTTTTTCACATGATAACCTTCCCTTAATGTAGCAAAACACTAGGCAAAAAGAGAAAGTATTTTCATTTGGAATTTGTAAGGGGTTGCTTGAGATATTCATGGTTGACTTCTCTACATGAAAATGTGTGTGGATGCAGCAGGTATATTCCTAGCTTTTATTAAATTTAATGAATTCGGCTTAACAAACTTAATTCTCCTTTGATTCTCCCAACTATTTGCAGGACTGGGCCAGTGCATGAGAACTGGAAAATAAAAGTGACTGTAAACAAGTAAAATTGATGATCCCTGGCCCAGAGGAGGCATTACAAGAAGATATGTCAATATTGAAAACCTGAAATTCAGATTTTTAATAACCACCTCATTTAATAATCAAATAAATTATGTGACATAGCTGAGGACATATGTTATTACATAATATAGTTACCTCAAAAGCTTTCCGGCAACATAAAGATGGTGGCTTTTGTTTGTATCTTTGAATTCTGTGTTCCAGTAAGAATTTTGAAACATATCTCCAAAGATACAGGTCATGCACTGGAGACAATGCAGTTTTTATTTTTACGTGCTATTTTATAGGCAGAAATTATTGCATTTGACGTTTTCCTGCTCACATTATGTCCTGTTTGTTTTAACCAGGGAAAAGTTGAGTGTATGCATGCATAGTTGATGTCCAGTGTGATCTCTCGGAAGCAGGAAGTCAATTCTGATAGGTTCTGTTAGGCTCTTGCACTTTGCATTAGCACTGAGACCTTGTGTTTCCATGAAAACAGAGCCTTCGGTCCATCAAAGTCAATGCTGGCAACAGCAGCATATAGGTCAACAGTTAAAAAGTAATGTAGAAAATCTGTCCTGTTCTCAGATCCAGATTCACAGTTAATTTGATCCACCCCCAGGTCCTTTGGAGAGAGAAGTAGTCCCAAGCTTCCTCCCCTCACCACCTTCAGCAACATGTTCCCATCAGTCATCACCTTTGACTCAGGTCTATCAGTTGAGTGGCTGCAGGCTCAACCCTGCAAAAATATTTCTTTTGTTGGATCAGTGAGCTCATGGGTAGTTGTGGCATTGTTAGATTGACACAACAGAAGTAGTGGGAATGTGCAACTGGAGAGAGGATTGAGAGGGACCACCCCTCTCCACTGATACTCGCAGGTAAATCAAACTAAATGCATTGTAAATTAGACCCAAGAGCTAGAAGAACGATTCTTTGTAGTTCCTGAGACAAAAGACAATGGTATCAAATAATGATCAAGATCACAAACAGGAGGGAAAGAGGGAAAAGAGAAAGACAATTGGAGGTTTTATAGGAAAAGAAAATAGGGGAGAGGGAAATATCTAGAAAAAGTAGGAAGAGGGATTAGAGAAAAATCAGGAGACTGTATTGATAAATAATAGCAGCAAATGCAGGTAAGAATTAGGAAATGCCTTTCCCTGGTGGTTGAGCATTGTCCTTGGCCTTCAAACATGATGCTTCAGTCTCAAGAAACAGTTCTCTCTTTCTGGGCAGAATTGAAATGCCATTGCTTTGTGAACAGTCCACAGGAATAACCTGGAAGCTGAATACCAGCTGAACTGGGTGAAGCAGAGAGGGAATGCTGCAGGCACAAGTGCCAGTCCTGAGAAGCATTTATTGACAAACAGGCGTATCCCTGAGTCTGGTGAGAAGTCCCTCTGAAGAGAAGCTGGTGCAGCAGTGAATTTGCCACCTCAGGATGTTGGTTCATAAGTGGGAGGCTGGTGTGGATGTGGCTTTCCTAAACCCTTAATCCTGAGGCCGCAGATTTCCTTTCACTACTGCTTGCTTCTTCCCCACAGGGCAGCCCAGATCACATGTAATTCTCCAAATTCGACAACAGGTGGGGCTGGAAAAGCAGGATGATATAGAGCTTGGTCCTCCTCTTATACCAACAAAGGTTTCAGTGCTGAATCATTTCCAAAAGTAGATATTACCTAAATCCCAATGTGATTCAGTTCCCTTGGCTGACTGTGAATTTCTGAAAGCTCCATACAACTCTTCCTGAGTTCATCCGTGTCATTTAAGCTGTAAGAGCTGGGAAAAGTTTATAATAGCAATGCATTTTTTTTTTTTGTGGTTGAGAGCAGCTTCCTACAATGAATTGGTTTATTGGGTTTTTTCTTTGTCATTAGGGATTTAAATTAGTTATCTACTCCATTCATATTGCAGTTAAGAACTGTGGGAAATGGGGGTATGGTAGAAGTCCCACTAACTGAGACACAGATGTGAAATTGTTTCCTGTCACTCTGTTTTTCCAGCTAATAAAACCTTTGGGTTTGCTTTGTTTTCTGCAGCTCTTTAATGCTGTCAACTACCTGGCAAAAAAGAATACCCGATTGCTTGTGCTGGGCCGCAAACACATGCTGATTAACTCTTCAAATTGGAAAAGAAGGATTATGGAGGAGATGCAGAATAAGGCACACTTCTTCTTTGCTGAAAATATGTAAGTTGAAGAAAATGATGTACTGGAGATCAACACCTGATTTATGTGGATTTTCCCATAGTTTTTAGTACCATTACCAGTATCTCCAGCTCTCTCTGTGTGAAAGAGAAAGATCGTATCCCTTACTATACTTTCTTCAAAAATCTATGGAGGTTGAAAGTTGCATTATGAAGAATGTCATCACTTGGAATTGTGTAAACTGTATGGTTTATTAGGATGCGTAACTATTACAATCACTGCCAAAAAAACAGTGGCCTGAACTTACAGAATACCTGATACCATCAGAGTACAGTTGTGGTTAGCTGTGTAAGCCCTACAAGGAGAAGATAAGAAGTTCGTGCTTGGCTGCTATTGCTTGGTAGTCCAGGAGCATGAAGAGTCTGGAGTGCTGATTTCCTTGCTCCTCCCAGAGGAGACTATTTCTGTGGATAGAAATAGGCCTCACTAATTTAGGAAGCGTGACCCCTTGCTCTTGTCCAGTCAAGCTGTCCTTGTCTCTAAACTAGGTGATTGAATCTAATCCAGTGTTCCCTCTCCATGCCCTGCTTTCCTCCTATAATATATGAGGAGCTGAGTTGGGCCCTGTAAGTCCTTAACATATCTTTGCCATTTCTTTTGTCATCCTAGTTTCCAGCACTTCTGACCAAATTCCTTGTTCCAACAGCCAGACCAAGTCTCTTGTGTCTGCCTCCTTGTTCCAGATCTGTTCTCCTTCACACTCCCCGACTCCAATTCTAGCTCTTGTTCTCTTTGCTGTTGAATTACATTGTTTTTCTGCTGTCTGCACACCAGCAAAGGGGACACTGTTACCCCACGATGGAGACCCTTGCTAATCTCATCTATTACAGTAATCCACAGCAATCAAAAATGGTTTCAAGCAAAATTCTGCTCAGCTTCTCCAGATATAGGGCAACTCATGCCCACTATCAATGTATTTTTAGAGATTTTTCCCTTAAACTGTTTCAGTTTAATAGCAGCTAGTGTTGAACATACTTTTCAAACAACCTTAGTACTTTTTGGAAGTATATTTATCCGTGTAAAGACAAAGACTCACAAATCTGTGATGTTGCCTACCTGACACTTTATTATCAGTTGTGGTGATTGTATTCCAGCAAAGCGTTGGGGATATGCTTATGAGTTTTAGCACTTATGTTCCACATAGCACTGCATTAAGTTTTGTGGCAAAAGATTATACTGTTGTATTATCAGATTGTGTTAAGAGGGAAGAATGCTCCTTGTAGCATGTAGTCAATATTTATTGCACTCTAACTTCTGGTGCCCTTTGGTAAGCAGTTCTTTATTTTACCAAGGAACTGGAATGGTGATGAGATATTCATCAGTGTTGCTGATGAATAAATATCAGATTAGCATTTGATTCATTTCCTGCAACCACTCACTGCCTTGTGAATGACGTCTGTCTTTTCCATTTGTTTTGTTAAGCTCTGAAGATGATGCCTTCTTGTTATATGCTACTCTTCGATCAGGCAAGCATTGCAAGTTTGTCACTAGAGACTTCCTCCGGGATCACAAGGCTTGCCTTTCTGACAGCCTGACACGTCATCTGTTCCGTAAGTGGCAGCGTGGATGCCAAATAGCATTTTCTTCTGCAGAAGGAAAGCATATACATTTTTTGGTAAGTTTTCTGCTGCAGTCAGAAAGTACACAGAGCACATCCATTAAAGCTACACAATTGCAAACTCTGGAAGCAAAAAGCTTCTTGAAATTATCTAAGAAATGGATTTGTAACAATGGGCTCAAAAATTCACCAGGTTCACAAAGCATGCCACAAGCATGAAAACTCTCAAAAAGACAGGAAATGCTGCTGTAATGTTTACAATGTAAATACAAGTTTGTGTATTTCTATTGCTGTAAAACCTAAGTACCAGTATGTTTTCATGTATTTTAAACTTTGACATATCTCCTTTGTAGCACTATTATAAAATATTGTGCTTCTAATGCTAAAGAAATTCTAAGAGAACTCTAATCGAATTTCTTTCACCTTTATTTTAAAGATGCAGGAAAATACAGTTATTTCAGTATCCACTGTAATATCAGCCTAACATACATAGCAAGTTTCATGAAGGAAAGCCCAGAACAGTCAGGTTTATAGTCAGTATTCAGTGTCAGAAATTACAGTCTTCCAAACATAGTATCATGTTATAGCAGAATACTACTGGTATTGTCTAGGAGACATGTATCCGTGTGAGCCATGACCAGTACATCAACAGGAATAAGGCTGCTTTAAGATTTTTTTAGGGAAAAATTCATCATGTGCTATTTCATATTATGCAGGTTTTTGTTATCTGGTCTGTCTGCCTTGTTATTGCCTGCTTAAAGGAATATTGCATCTATGCAGATTAATTTTTCTTGCTGCTCTGGTTAAAATTGTAAAATAATATTCATCATTACAAACAGACCATAGAGATACAATCTTAAAAGAATGACAGTCTTTTGTTCCTTGTTGCCATACATACCCTTCCTTTTATGGAACCAAATACTGAATGTAGGGTTACCTGAGTAACATGGCTTTAGCTGCACCTTGTTCCTTTCTTTTGTACAAAAGGGCTGGTAATTTTCCATTCTAATTCCCATAGTAATGACTTAGATGATTGACATTCCCAGTCACAGCTGTCTGATAGGTTATTCTGAACATTGTCATGGGAAAGGAGACTTCCAAAACTATACATATAAAGTATAGTATGTTCTGTATTTGTGTCACGTATGTTGAGTCAGTACACCTGTAACATAATAGACTAGAAAAATAGGTTATTATATTTGTTCAACTAGACTCCCTTGAAAGTGTTACATCCTCCTCAGCACAGAGCAAGACAGTCTCTAAAGAGGTACACTGGAAGAACAAACACAAAATGTCATTAAATCCTATCAGTTCAAGCCTATAAACTCCACATCCTGAATTAGTTTCCAGAGGATTTCATTTAACTGAACAGGAAAACAACAATTTTGCTATTTCTAGAAATTAAATGCATTATGTTCAAATCATTATTATGTGGTGGAGATTGAAGACAGAATTTTAGCCATTTATAATGACTCCTAGACCACAGAATATGAAAGATATTTTAGTTTTTCCTCCAGTACTAAAATTTAGAATTTGTTTGTTCTAGGGAAATAAATGAGAGTTATTAAAGAGATGAATCTATGGGGATTTATACGATAAATGCAAGATAACTACCCGTAACTGGTATTTTAGTAATATATTGGGTAATGTCTAAAAAAATGCTTTTCTCTGTCTTTATTCAACAGCCTGCTTTACGTTATGACTGTGTGGTACAGACTACAGGTGATACATGGCATATCCCCTATAAAGACACTTTTGAAGAAAAATATTCCTATGAAGTACCAAGAAAATGGCTCTGCATCCAACAGAAATGATGCACAATGTAACTGCACACACTGAAGCTGCCTCTTGTTTTTTTGATCACTGTTGCTGACCAGGAGAACTCAGCAGTACAATTATGGGATTAACGTATGAGGCCTAGAACTGAAGAAAATTCAGTAACTGCTTTTTGTCAAAATCATGCCTGCAGTAAATCTGTTAACATCAGTGGTGGTCCACCAGGGATGAATTACATCCATTATTTCCATCTTTATGGGTGATTTCCGTGGCTTCTCAAAGTGATCTGAATTAAAACTTGATTTTTCCTCTTACAATGTAAGATTTTTATTTTGTTTTGGGTTTTTTTCTCCCTCAAGATTTTCACCTACACTGAAATGCATAAACTCTGTTCTTCAAAGAAATTAAGCAGGACTTGCAAGATACCTCAGAGTCTGTTGGGCTGACCTTGCACGAGTGTTATGCAATGTCTGCCACTAAAGGAAAGTAAAGGAAACTAATGGGGACAGATGACATGTATACTGTTTGCCAGACATATATAGCCATAATAGGGCTAATGCTAATTATAATTCATTTGATCACATAGAATGCAAGAGATTTGTTATAGCAACATACATTAAGATTTTGATTGGAAGAATAAGGAAATGACCAGTGGGATATTGTGTGGCTCTTTCACACTCTTAAATGTGCTGCTTCTGACGGATTTCATGTCACTGGAATAACTTGCTTATGGAAATGCGTGAATTTCTGGACAAAAATTGATGATAACTAGAAATTCTTACAGGCAACAATAGGATAAAACTGAACTTTGAACAGAGATTTCTGTAAAACCTCTCCCAAATTATAAAGCAAGAAAAAAAGTATATCACAGGAAAAGTGTTCCAATTCATTATTTCTAAGTGAGTATATAGTAAATGTGTTCATTTCTTGCACTTGCCACTAATCTCAGATAAAATATCATGGGTATGTTGCATTTATCTTGTACACTGAAAAATCCTCTATTTGAAACTGAGCTGAACCGCGCAGATCTTTTTGTATAGTACTTGCAGTTCTGAGCATTTGCAGTACCCCATGACAAGCTTCCTCAGGACTCTTAGCATTCAAACATATTCCCTGCTATTTTTTCATGTCACTTCTTCTACTCCAGGTATCAGTTTGTAAACCAGCAGGTGTGATTTGCATACTTTCATATCCTTCGGGTACTGTGCAGAAAGTATAGAGGAGCTGATTAACTCTTCAGGTAATCTGGAACCTTGGTTTTAAATTCATCATCTTGGCAGCATTCATCATAGACCCCTTTTCTGACAGATCATGTCAGCTCCTATGAGTCACCTGCTTTCTGGAGTCCACCAGGGAAAGCAGAGAGATTGGATCTATTTCTCTCACTCATCAAGCTGATTTAATTATAATTTGTCAGAAGATGGGTTTTGCAGTTCTGTAAGTTGGAGAACTGCCACATCTCCTTGAAAGTGCAAATTCTGCTTTGTTAAAGTAGAGCACCTGCTCTTCTACAGAACTGCTTAATTAGCAACTGTTGCTCTGTAAGAGGGTTTCTCACCCTCTGTATGAAGCCCCATAACAGCATAAGCTGATGTGAATCAGTGATGTTACAGTCACAGTTTGGTACTAGCTCTGGTGCTTTTGCAGTCCTAAGCAATTCAAGAGCTGGGTCTGCTGAATGCAAACCCCTTGAAAAATTGGGTTTGGTTAGGTCAAGGCTGGTGTTGTTTCACTGAACCAGCACTATTTCACAAGTACCTGTGTAGGAGGGGGGCTGAAACGCCAAGCTGCAGAACATGGGTCCCTGCAGCTCTGCCTTAGGTCAACTTTAACTGATCAGAAACTGGCATTTTATCTACTTCATTGCCAGACATGTTCATCCACTGAAGTTTGGTTTTTACCTCACGCTGGTCACTAACAGACATGCATAGTATCAACATCTAATTGGAATAAATGCATCTTCTACTTCCTTTGACTGAGAACAACATGCCTCATACTGATCATTTGGGCTTCATCTCAAAAACTATTCTTAAGAGTTACCATAATACCTTCTACATAGTAATACTTCCTCAATACACATTCTTAGTGTATTGAAAAGATAAAACAGAATCTGCTTGGTATCTATTACTTTGTATGCGGTAGTACAGTAAAAATCTAGGGATTTTTAATGTCTGTCTAGTAGTTTGTTAGATTGATGGTCCATGCTGAAAGCTGGAAAAGCAAGTCCTCCAATGTTGCAGCAACTGGTACCCCCAAAATTATTGGCAAATGACACTGATGGCTCTTTGCAAATATTCTAAGTTAGGGTAACAGAAATCAGAAGGAAGAATGCTCAGCTTAGCCTGCCATGTGCTACCAAGATGGAGACTCACTGGCAAGATAGCCTTGAGGCAGACTGAAGTGATTCAGCCTCCGCTGTGTGAACAGCTTCCTCTCCAAGCTCACAGATTTGTTTACTGTTGAAAAACGTCAGTGAGAACAGTCTGCCTCAGGATCCTGCAACATGGACTTTGACTTGTGGTGGATCAGAGGTGATAAACACTAAACCAAATATATGTGATTACTCTGCTGAAACAAACCCATACGAATTGTTATGTAGATGGAGAAGACTTCTGGAAGCTATATTTCCATGGAAAGCTGATTCTGGAAGCTGATTTCCACTCCATCGTGTCCATGGTCTGAGCAACTATTAGTCTTTCCTTGGTACAAGTCAAATATTGAATCTCTGGATGCAAACACATGGATTTTCTAGCTTGGCAATCAGGCTGAATGTTAAATAATTAATTCCATTTTCCTATCCCCTTTCTTTTTAAGTGGAAAAAAAAATAATCTGACATTAAACTCCAGTGTTATAAAATGGGAGAGCTTTGTGCATGTAAGGGTAGAAATCCTCAGCCTGGAGAAACACAGGTCTGTGAGAGGTATAGAGGCCGTAAGAGTCGTGAGTATTATGGAAGGGATGCATGGGGATTGTTTAATTACTGTGTCTTACAGTACAAAAGTGGCACCAAATGGTGCTGTTAGATAGAAGTTTCAGATAAAAGGTGAGGTTTCAGATGAAACCAGACAACACAGAATGTTACCCTGAGCAATTCTCTGCCGTGGCATGTGAGTTCATGTGAGTTCAAGGGGAGACTGGCAAGTTCATGAAAGAGAAATCCAGCATAGCTTATTAAATAACCAGACACAATCTGCCTTAGGAAGTCCCTCCAGACAGCTGGAGACACAGGGAGTGTCTCATTAAGGGCTCTCTGTAGTCTTAATACTTCTTGATCATTCACATCTGGACATGGAGCATAGGGCTGCGGAGACTTTGCCTCTGACCCAGCAGAGACCATCTTGCATTTTCATATTCCCTGTGTTCCATTGAGAAGCATCACAGCTTTAAACACTTCATGTCTGCCTACAAGTGCTTCCCTAACAAAGGGGACAAACTCTGTGTCCTGTAATACATAAGGAGATTAGAAAGCAAGGTAAAATATATTGAAATATTCAAGCAGACTCTTGATGTAGGGTGCACACGAAATGTACCTGTGATCTGCTGTTCCAACAAAGAGTAAGCTCATCTAAGTATCATCTTTTAAAACAGAGGTGTGGATATCAAAACACAGAGTTTTGAACTCTTTTGATAACCAGCTTTAACAGCCTTCCCACAAGGAGCAGGGGAAATCCAAGACGCTGAAAGGCAAAATGAGCCTATATTCACGAGCTTAAATTTGGGGAATTTCCCCTTGTTCTGGACACTGATTAAAAAGAATCTTTAAACACATTATAATGCAGCTGCGGCAACAATTCCCCATTACGAGTAGCTTAAACACGGGTTTTGAGGTTAGTGTATCCCTGTGCTTTAAAACTATGATCACTGAGGAGGAGACGTGGAAATACTGTGCTTAGAAAACGAAGCGCAGTTGTGCTTCCCTGGCTGGCTCCTGAATCATAGAATAGTTAGGGTTGGAAAGGACCTTAGAATCATCTCATTCCAACCCCTCTGCCATGGGCAGGGACACCTCACCCTAAACCGTGCCACCCAAGGCTCTGTCCAACCTGGCCTTGAACACTGCCAGGGATGGAGCGTTAACAAACTCCCTCGGCAACCCATTCCAGTGCCTCAGCACCCTAACAGAAAAGAACTTCTTCCTTAGATCCAACCTAAACCTCTCCGTCTTGTGCCGTTCCCGTGCGTGTTCTCTAGCGCACGTAGAGCGCGTTTCGGATGAATCAGAAACAATTCAGTCAGCTCCCAACCCGTTCCCCTCGCAGCCCCTCCAGTTAAACTCCTTTACAGCTGCCGCCAGTCCCTCACGACACAGATGACATATCGCGATAGCACAGCCCTCAGCCGCACGCATGCTCGGCAGCTCCGGCGGGTGGACGGAGGGGTGGAAAGAGGTGCCGCCGAGCTCGCGCGTGCGCGGTGAGGGCGGTGGAGCGTGACAGTGCGAGTGGAGCGCGCCTCTGCGCTTGCGTGGCTCGCGTGACCCGGAAGTTCTCCATCGGGTGCGGTGTGTGTGGTATCGGTGGGGTCCTGTATGCTGTGAGCCTTTCGGCCTCGCCGCCCCTTCTCACACTGCCTACCATGTCCCGAGGTTCCAGCGCCGGTTTCGACCGTCACATCACCATCTTCTCGCCCGAGGGCCGCCTCTACCAAGTCGGTGGGTGTCCGGACACGGGGATGCTGCTACTGCGGAATTGCCCCGTCACGGGCTCGGCCTGCCCGCGCCGCTTCCCGCCGAGCGGGGCCGCACCGACCCGCATAGCCTGCCTCCGCCGAACCTGGCTGCCTTTGGGGGGGGGAGAGCTCGGCGCTGCCCGCGGCCGAGGTGTCTCGGTTCCCGCTCTGCCTGGCCCCGCGGTGTGCTGGGAGAAGCCCGGTGGGAGCCTGGAGCAGCTGCTGTCTCGGCCGTGGGGGCCTGGGAAACGGCCTGTTTATTCTCCATGAAGTGTCTTTATTTCTTTTTCTTTGCAGTTTCTCTTGCCAGACTTAACAAGCGTTGTGTTTTGGAACCTATGAACTTATATAGCTGTTTGAAATAGGACTTGAGCTGCCTCAAATCCTGCATGTCAGAGTAACAAAGCCAGGTTTTGGAGGTAACCCATGCTCTCTCCTGCTACACCTGAGTGCCATGTGTTCTGTGCATCATGGCCTGTGAGACAGCGGCAAGCATCCCTTATTTCCAGGCATCTTTGAGCATTCTGCAGTTAAGCTGCAGCATAGGTTCATCTTGCTCCTTCCTGTGGCTGCTGTAGGCTTAAACCTTTTATTCTTATTTTTACAGTGCACCAGGTTCTGCAGAAGAGCCTCATGGTGCTCCTTCTGCAGAATACTCTATGCCAACATAGTCAACTTGCAGTCTGGCAGAACAGTTCACTGAGGGTGGAGCTGGAGTATCCTCATAACAGTGCCAGCGGAATTGTTCTGGCAGTGTCATCCTGATGACTTTTTCACTTGGAGCTTAGCAGTTCTTCCCCAGCTGCAGTGGCTTCACTGGATGGCATGTCCATACTGCCATCTGTTCTCCAGCAAAGGAGGTTGCTGGGACCAGGCTGCATAAATTCTCCATGGTAGTCAGTAGTTTCTTTTGTGTCTGCCCTTGAGTTCTTCTCAGGAAGGAGGCTATGTGAAATAGGCTTCATGCGCTGGCAGCCCAGTCTTGAGCAGACTCTTTTCCAAGGAGCAACTAGGAAAGTATCTGTGTTGTCTATACACAGGTAGAAAGTTACCTGTACTAGGTACTTGGAGTTTGTATAAGGCTTGTGTGTGACTTGCATAGTAAGCTTTTATACATATGGATGGTAGGGACAGTACTTCCTCACAGAGGATGTCAGTGGTTCTGACCTTCTGTTGCCATTAGAACAGGCTGATTGGTCTGCATCATCTTTCTGTCCTCTATTTCATGCTTTGTGTTGGGAATGTTTTCTGCATCCTATAGCAGAGGAAACCGAGCCTTAGTTTTCTACCTCCTGGATATTTTCAACAATTAAATTAATGTATAAAGACGTCCATTACCTCCATAGCTTTTACCAGCTTTGTAGAACCAAGTCTCTGCACGTGTATTTGAGAGCTGTCTTAAGGGTATTTTAAGTACTAACATGCTGTGGGAATTAAAATATATATATGCACATAGTTAACTTCAAGCAAGAATGAGCTCACTTTTCCCACTGCCAGGCTGGTAACTCTGGTGTGGTGCCACACTACTGTCTCTGTTGATCAGTATCTAGCCACAGCATGAGCAGAAAGCTCACATTTGCTTTTGGTCAAGTATCAGAATCTAGCTGCCTGTCTTTCTTCCCTCCCTTCCCTTATGAAGCTCATGTGCCTTTAAAGTGATCTCATATTATAGAATCATAGAATAGTTAGGATTGGAAAGGACCTTAAGATCATCTAGTTCCACCCCCCCTGCCATAGGCAGTGCCTCGCCCTGACCATGTCACCCAAGGCTCTGTCCAACCTGGCTTTGAACACCTCCAGGAATGGAGCATTTACTATTTGTTTGGGCAACCTGTTCCAGTGCCTCACCACCCTCACAGTAAAGAACTTTTTCCTTATATCTAACGTGAACTTCCCCTGTTTAAGATTAAACCCATTACCCCTATCACTACATAGATGTATTAAAAAAGTATAAGTTATTTTGTATGTATTTCTCATTGCTGTTGTTAAAATCCCTCAGAGCATCAGTGTTATCTTGCCACTTATTAGTTCCTGTCTTCAAATGTGATGCTTCATCTAAGTGGGATTTTGGTAGGTGAAGAAAATAGTTATGGTCAAATTTGTGAGTGTTTGTGATGTTTTCAGGGAACAGCGAGGGATGGCTCTTTTCAGAAAACATGTGCAGTGCTACTGAAATACTTAAAGTAGCAGAAAACAGACTTAAAACACCACTAGCCATTTGCATGGGTTATACTTGGAGAGCCACTTCACTTTTTGGCTTGCCTCTGAAAACTGAGCAGTGCAGATGATACTAAGAGTGGCACAAGAGGGGACTGTGGTTCAGTCAACAGCCCTGATTGTCACTACTTGTGAGCAAAACCACTTTGTGAGGGCACCTATTCCTGCTCTCATAGAATGGTTGAGGTTGGAAGGGAACTCTGGGGATCATCTGGTCCAAATCCCTGATCAAGCAGGGCTATATAGAACCCAGGACCACCTCCAGGCAGCTTTTAAATGTCTCCAAGGAAGGAGACTCCACAACCTCCCTGAGCAGCCCATGCCAGTGCTTGGTCACTTTCGCAGTAAAAATAAGTGTTTCCTCATGTTCAGATGGACTCCGCTGTGTTTCAGTTTGTGCACATTGTTTCTGGTCATGTCACTGGGCACCACTGGAAAGAGCCTGGCTCTGTCCATCTTCACACCTTCCCTTCAGGTATTTGTACACATAGATAAAAAAGTGTTGCAGAGTCCTGGCCTGGGGCTTCAGACATGACTAGTCTGTGGGCAGTGCTAGTTCATGTCCCACTGGGTTTTGTGCTTTGCTGCAGGCTAGCACTGATCATCCTGGGGAAGGCAAGTGAACAGGTAAGCAGAATTGTGCATCTAGCAGAGAGAAAGGGCAAACATTCCTTATGGAATGTTTGGGTAACCAGTAAATGCTTTGGTGCCTGAAAGTAATAAATACAGTGTCATGAATACATGGCAGTCAGCTCTTCCATAACACTGACTCAGCAGATTGAACATCAAGAACTTAGTATTGCAAGAGTTGGTTATACTTTTCAGATTATTCCACTTCTGTTGTGCAGTCTCTTCCATAGATCTGAATGCAGCTTTTAAAACAGATGAGTTTCTTGCTTCCCTTATTTTAGAAGATAGTTTTAGCAGCAAGACATATTCTAAATTCAAGTTTCATTCACATAGCTAAGAGAGGATTCATCTGCATTTAGCTATAGCCTGAAACTTGCCTTTCCTAACCCATTAGTAGGTAGTTTTGTATGTTTATCATATATTGCTGGATAAATGATTTATAAAGTTGTTGTTCCTGATGCTTTTGAAACCATTAATCAAGGCAAGTTTATTTCATGGATCACATAAAGTAAATCAGAATGCATTATATTTATCTGAATAATGCTGTTAAGTTGGCATGTGCATAGGTTTCACTTTAAAAAGTGAACAAAAGCATTGCAGGGTTTGAATGTCAAGTCAGAAAATGTAATATTAAGGTTAAACCCCATCTTCTGTGCCTGGTCCATCATTTTTGTTTTCATCTGTATCAGTTAAAATCTACAAAAGAAAATTACATCTTTGCAGTGATAACAATATTTGAAATACTAAGCTTCTGCATGTTAAAAAAAATTGTGAGGATTTGCAGTTGCTGTAGGTGAAGGTTGGACCACTTTGGTCAAACACAAAACAACTTCTTTGTTCTAAAACAAGTCCTGTTGCTTTTAAGCATTGCAACTGAACAAAAAGGCAAGTTACTAGAAACATGTGAAGGAAGCAGTGGTAGTGGTCTTGTGAAGAGAGTCAATTGCTTCAATTCCCATCAGAAACTTATATGCAGTTTACTAAAGACCTTAAAGACACCAAGTGTTATGAAGTATTAAAGTATTCAAAAAGCCAGAACTTGGTGAGATTTCTGTGTTAGGAGAAGGTGTCAGACTTACCTGTTCTGATATCTCTAATACTGTTTTTTAATTAACATTTATGTATTTTTCTAGAATATGCGTTTAAGGCCATAAACCAGGGTGGACTTACATCTGTTGCTGTTCGTGGGAAAGATTCTGCAGTAATTGTAACACAGAAGAAAGTACCTGTAAGTAGTTTGGTTTTGGGAGTGGGGGGGACTGGAAGGAAAAGAGAAAAAAGGTGTGGGGGATGACACTTTGATACTACATTTATTAGTGCTGACCTGTATTGCTGCCCGCATTGATTATCTTACTATCATTCTGCTGATTACAAGTTCTAGCTCCATTTAGTGCTCAATTGTACATTTCTTCACTAAGTGCTGTAATACTGGTTTTCTCTATAGTTGTGGGAGGGATGAAGCTAAAACACGAAGTTGGTCCTGCTGTACGCTAGCATGCATACATTTCTCTGGCATGTAAGGGCAGTAAGGTCCATAGTCAGTTCCATGATTTCTTTAGTTCCCACTCAGACAATGTTGTACCAATAGCAAGTAGAACTATTTCATGAGTGTTTCAGCAGAGTGGTGATTACAAAGCAGGAAAACCTTATGTTTGAAGGACAGTATGCAATAAGAGCTGATGTGGTTTAAGCCCAGCCAGTAAGTAGGTACCATGCAGCTGCTCATTCACCCTCATTCCTTCCCCAGCCTCCAGTGGGATGGGGAGGAGAATTGGTAAAAAAAATGTAAAAATTCATAGGTTGAGGTAAGAACAGTTTAATAATTGAAAAATAGAAGTAAAATATAATACAATAGAAAATAGAGAGAGAAAGGAATAAACCCCACCCCTTCCAAGGAAGATGCCCAGCTTGTTCCCAGGCAGCAGTCAGCCCTTCCTGGCCAACTCTCCCAGCTTTATATACTGATGTCCTGGGTTCAGCAGTTGCAGTCAGTTTTTCTTCTCTTTAGTAGCTGGTGTTTTGACTTAGCCCGGGAACAAGGCTGATAAGGCCGATGTTTTTGGTTGTTACTGAGCGATGTTTGCCCTGACCAAGGACTTTGTGAAGCTCATGCTCTGCCAGGGAGAAGGGGGGGGCCAGGAGAAAGGAGGGACAGAACCCAAATTGACCAAAGAGGTATTCCATACCATAGCAAGTCATGCCCAGGAGGTAACTGGGAGTGACCCGGAAGGAGGGGGAACTTCCCGGTCAGGCTCGTTTTCGGCGGGTGGTATCGTACCCTCTTCCCTTGTTTTCTTTGTCATTGTTATTATTGTCGGTGATAGCGATAGTGATTTGTGTTGTACCTTGGTTACTGGACTGTTGTTATCTGACCAGTGGGAGTTCTTTGGCCCATCTTCCCTCCCACTCCTCTGGGAGTGGGGAGAAAGGGGGGGGGCTGAGTGGGTGAACGTGCTGCCTGGCTGGGTTCAAACTACAACAGTTCTTTTGGCACCCAGCGTGGGTCACGAAGGGTTAAAATAACAACAGATCTGACCAGATTGGGAGTCACTCATCACAATGCTGATTTATTGGCTCTTGAGGTTTTTCCTCTTGATCTCATGGTCTCAGGATATCATACCTTATGTACAGCCGGTATTTGCTGTGTTGGTGTTTATCTGGAGGGGGCTTGCACTAAGGTTTTGGTCTCATTGTATTTTATAATAATGGCTTGTAATACAATAGAGTCATTGATCATGAAATTGATCTGGTTTATGTTCCCGGTGTGGTCACCACCTTTATACTTTGGGAGGTATATAATAACAGTGTTTGGCAATTACACTTCTTTTTTCTCCTTCTGGGGTGGTC
>NDXB01001454.1:1377-41859 GCA_002631895.1 Agapornis roseicollis
AAAAAAAAAAAAAAAAAAAAAAGTAAAAAATCTTATGTTTAAATGGAATTTTCTTTATTTATATTTGTGCTCATTGCCCCTTGTTCTTTTGTTCTTTCACTGAACACCACTGAGCCTAGTTTCTGTTACTGGCTTCCTCTCATCAGATATTCATGAGATTCCCCTTGAGCCTTCTGAGGATTCTTCAATTAAGTAGTCCCAACTCTTCAGTCACTCTTTCTATGAAAGATGCTCCAGTCCTTTAATCATCTTCATGATCTTTTTCTGACCTTATTCCGGCAATTCCATGTCTCTTCTACCAGTGATCCAAGAACTGGACACAGTGCTCTGATGGGGTCTCATCACTGGTGACAGACCCTGCACCTGCTCCCTATAGCGTTGTTGAGAGACCTGAGGTTGCTGTTCACCTTTTTTATCACAAGTGCACATTGCTGACTTATATTCAACTTGTTGCCGATCAAGACCACCATGGAGTTCTCTGAAAATCTGTGTTCCAGCTGGCTGACCTCAGCACATACCTGTGCACTGGATTATTCCTCCCTAGATGCAGGACTTTGTGCTTGCTTCTGTAAATTTTTATGAGTCTCATAATGGGATTCTCCTCATAGATTTTATGCTCATTTCAATCAAGTTCCAAGTCTCTCCTGCCCACCTGTGACCAGTGTCATGGACCATGCAGAAAAGAACACTTCCTTCAATTACATGATTTAAGATGATACCCAGGAAATTCTGAATGCCACATCACTGGCAGTGGTCAAGGCTAGGTACGACAGGACCTTGAGCAACCTGGTCTACTGGGATGTGTCCCTGCCCACAATAGGTGGGCTGGAACTATCTGATCTTAAAGTCCTTTCCAACCTAACTATTCTATGGCGCTATGTATCCCAGTCCTGGATGACGGTCTGCCCTTTATGTGTAGTAGTTCCATCTTCAGCTTAGACTTCAACATGATGTCAGATATCAGGTGAATTTGTTGCCCTAAATGGGGCTATTATCATAATGGGTTATTGCATTTCTAGATGAGACTGTCAGCATGAGCTACGAATGGACTTCTAAGTTAGGTAGCTTCAGGGTGATATCTCTTACTTTCACATTATATAAAGCCAGTTTGGAATTGTTACTTAGTGACAATCATCCTTTAGTGTCTGTTCCAAATGACTAAGAAGAATGTAAATTTGGCAAGAGTTACACAGCAAAACTCATCCACGCTTCTCTATTGTCCCAGCATACACAGGAGTAATCTAATCAATTAATTACTGGCATTAATTAATTAATTAATGACCTGGTGTAGTCCAGGTGTCATTTGTTTGAGCAGTGCTTTCAGATAGACTTCTTCCTGCAGCAAACAGAGAAGAATAATTTAACTACAATAGAGATTTAAAGTTGCACAGCAACAACTTATTATCAGATTGCCAGTCTTTTGTACATCTAAGCATAAAAGAAAGAGGCTTTGAAACGTCAGTAAGTCTTTTCACATAGACACTTGATGATAGCCTTCCTGGAACTGTTTTCACAAAACCAATAAACTTTGTGTGTAAATGAGATCTGTGAAAAGGGTTTAGTGTGATTTTCTATATAGAACTCATCAAGACTTTGGAAAAAAAATCTTCACATCTGATTTCTTTTTGCAGGTCTTCTTCAAGCTTCTCTCAAAATGAAGCTGTACTGTAGCTCATTTTCTGCGCAGATGGAGTCACATGGGAGAGAAAGATGTGCAAATATCTTAAGGAATATATTGCCAATAATCTGTATTGTTTCTACATTTTTTTCTGCTGCTATTATGCCACTGTTTTTCAGTGAATTAATAACAACTGTGCATTTAAGACTAGACAGAAGTCATTAATGAACAGAAGAGGAAAAAATTCTTAAATGTGTCAACTTACATTTTCAAATTAATAGAGATTTACTGCATGCTTTTTGAAGCTCACCACTGGAAAGTTTTGTGAACAAAAATAAGAAAAGATGAAATTTAAAATATTGGAACAGTTTCACACGTACCAGTGAAGTGTGGAAACAACTCTGTTTGAAGTCTGTCCCACAATATTAGACCTTTAGGTTTGTATCAGTCCTGCATTTCAGTATGCAAATTTATTTCACACTGCCAACAAAGGCTTCTTCAGTTTGAGCTTCCTTAAAATTTACAGTTTCAAGTGTCAGCCTGATCAGTTGGAAGACTGATGAATACAATAATTTATTAGTAGGTACATGTCTGGCTGACTGACAGGAAATATACTTTTACAAGAGTTTATACTTACACTGTGATATTTTGAACATGTATTTGCAATGGTTTAATATTTTTCTGCATACAATCAAATTCTATTTAACAAGAAACTAGCATGGATTAAGCATCATCACCTGGGTCAGAGGAATCCCAGACACAGCTATAGGTTGGGCAAAGAGGAGATTCAGAGAAGCCCTGTGGAGAAGGACTTGAGGGCGTTGTCAATGAGAAAATGAACAGGAACCAGCTTCAGTGTGCACTTGCAGCCCAGAAAGCCAACAGCATCCTGGGCTGCATCAAAAGGAGCGTGACCAGCAGATCAAAGGAGCTGATCCTGCCCCTCTACTCTGCTCTCGTGAGACCTCACCTGCAGTATTGTGTGCAGTTCTGGTGTCCTCAATATAAAAAGGACATGGAGCTGTTGGAACAAGTCCAGAGGAGGGCCATGAGAATGATCAGGGGACTGGAGCATCTCCTGTATGAAAACAGAGAAAATTGNGTGTCCTCAAAAAGGACATGGAGCTGTTGGAACAAGTCCAGAGGAGGGCCATGAGAATGATCAGGGGACTGGAGCATCTCCTGTATGAAAACAGAGAAAATTGGGCCTATTTAGCCTGGAGAAGAGAAGGCTGCATGGAGCTGAAAAACCATGTATAGGTTACCTAGATTTCCAAAAGGTCATATAAAATACTGTATTTACTGAACATATCATTAGTTCATAAGAGATCCAGGATCACAAAAATAACTGTCTTAGGGGATCATAAAGATTTCCCAGGAACTAGGAACTATGAAAATCCGATGTGCATTACCCAGCAGTTTGCCTGACAGTTTGCCCTGTTCAGTAGTCTTCCACTTTCTGCAGGTAATTGTGAGGATTTTGAGGAAGGCAGAGATAGGTAGGTTTGTACCTAGTGGAAGTAAACCATATTTCAAAATAACATTGTTATTTTTGACTGTGCTTTACTAATAATAAAATTATACTGAAGTGAAACATCCAGTTGAACTTTGCAACTTTTGCAATTTGAATGAATGCTAAAATGCTTTGACTGGATGAAACTATTGACATTGAAGAAGAAATCAACTTACTTCTGAATATAGTTAGTTACAGAATCAGAAAAGAGAGGGGTCTTTTTTTCTTCTTTTTTTCTTTTTAAATTCTGATATTGTTTTGACCGGGTTCTGTCTTATTGGTCATAGATAAAAAATTTCACTCAGACTACCCCTAAAATTTAAATAAAATTGTAAAATTGGCTTCATATGAGAATTTGGTGTATTAACATTCAATATGTAGCAAAATATTATGATTTTATTTAGTTTTTAAGGGTTTTTTTACTCTAAAGTCTTGAAGTCAAAACTTTAGGCTGTTTTTTGCTTTAGTCATCACCAATTACATTCTAGGGGACAAAAACCCAGCATATATCAGTTCCTTTCTGCTTGTGAAATTATTCATATGAAAGTCACCTGTTCTAGAGTACGGTTTCCATGACACCAATTGTAACTTTAGCATGACTGAAAACTTTTTAGTAATGTTCATACTGCTCTGGTTTTGAGGGAACATCAAATATGACACCTGTGTGTACCGTAAGCCTTTGGCAATTCTTTATATTTGTTATTTAGCCTCACCTTACCTCAGTGACACACAAGGTGTGTCCCAGGTGTTAAATCAGTCTGACTTTCCCCAATATGTGAAACACAAGTGAAGAAAAAGAGAGATGGAAGAAGCAACATGTACTAGAGTAGACACAGGCCTTGTAGGTTATCATGCCTCCTTGCTGCTCTCCAGGCTTATACTGCAACTATAAAAGGCAGCCCACACAAATGTCCCAAATAGGAGGGAGGATACTTGTGCCACAGACTTCCATGGCCAAACTACTTTGCTGTGTCCTAGCATCCCCTTGTAACTTCCCAGGTGTGTGATTTTGGCTCTGGATACCTTTTCTTCAGGGGCACTTGTAAGCTCAGCCTGGAGCTTTCAATATTTGATTTTAGAAGAAGTCACAAAAAGAACACAAGAACTTTTTCATTTTATGGCAGAAGGGCTGAGCAGGTTTCAGTGGTCAGTTATGGAGCTGAGACCTATATGTAAATTTAGTACTGACCCAAAAAGGATGCTTGGTCAGCACAACATGAGCTAAATTCTGCTGTCTTATATTTAAAGTGGTCATGCTGAAATTAGAACAGGTCATAAAATCACAGAAAGGTTAGGGTTGGAAAGGACCTTAAGATCATCTAGCTCCAACCACCCTGCCATGGGCAAGGACACCTCACCCTAGATCATGTCACCCAAGGCTCTGTCCAAACTGGCCTTGAACACCGCCAGGGATTTACCACTTCTTTAAGTAACCTTTTCCAGTGTCTCACCACCCTCACAGTAAAGAGCTTCTTCCTTATCTCTACTCTGAACTTCCCCTGTTTAAGTTTTAACCCATTACCCCTTGTCCTGTCACTACAGTCCCTCATGAAGAGTCCTTCCCCAGCATCCTTATAGGCCTCCTTCAGATACTGGAAGGCTGCTATGAGGTCTCCACGCAGCCTTCTCATCTCCAGACTGAACAGCCCCAACTTTTTCAACCTGTCTTCATACAGGAGGTGCTCCAGTCCTGTGATCATCCTCATTGCCCTCCTCTGGACTTGCTCCACCAGTTCTATGTCTTCTTGAGAACACCAGAACAGAAGTCAGTGAAATATTTGATGTTAAATATGTATTTAGAATCCTGAACATGTTCTCTTTGCGTTTTAACTACTCAGTCTGTATAGTTTTTATGTAAGACTCTTCCTTTTACCATGCCATGCTATATTTCTGCAATAATAAGTAGGAATCACTTATGAGGACGTAGCTAATGGGTATTGTTAATCCTCACTGAGACCAAGTACAGGTTCAGGTAAAAATATGGCAGCATGCTTAGCACATTGTGATGAGAGTTGCAATGGAGAAAGTCTTACTCTTGTACACAATGCAAATGGCAATTTTCTGATGGTTGTAGTTCAGGAATAATTAGACCTGTCATTACAAAATATAGCATGCAACACCAGAGAAGGCCCACTCCCACAAATTTTTTGTCAGGTTTTGTTCAGGCTTTTCAATTTTGCAAACAGGTTAAAGTACTATGACATTTAGATACTGACTGAAATGTCATTGTCCATTAGCATGAATAAGAAACCATTTCCATTAGTGGAAAAAGTAGAAAAAGCTGAAATTTAACTGACTGAAGTGTTTACCTAACCAGAGCAGTTTGATTTTTTTGAGAATTATCTATATAAATAAAAAATAATATTAAAGTATGCTATCAAATGAGGCAGAAAAATATCAGATGCTTATCACTAATTAAAAGTTAATTTAGACAATAACAAAAACATGAAGTTGAGTGACAGACTCTCCTAAACAGACAAGACATGCCAGACTCTCTCTGTTTAAAAAAGCTCTATCATAATTAACTAGATTTTTGGCACAAACCAACTCCTGGTTTAGTCAATGGCAAACCTCCAGTCATTTGCAGTGAGAGTAGACCAGGGGAGGCTCTAAACAGAAAGCAACTGTGTAGAAAAATCAAAATTGCCAAATGTAGAACTAGCACAGAGAGATAGAATTTAACTCCCTCAGTGTGACAGAAAGATAGAAGAAAACAAAGGATATAACAAATTTTTTTGCAGCCTCATTTACATGAACAATAAGTGACTTAAAATGGCTTAACTGCATTCCAGCCTGCAGACCTGGCAGGTGAGTTCTACCAGATTAGCAGCAAGAGTACTAAACTGACTCCCCACCAGATCAAACTAGACTGGTGGTGGCAGAAGTTGCAGGTGGGTATGGTTTTACCTCTGATTGGGAACCGCTGGTATGGTTTTCTCTTGACAACAGCTGATAAACAGAGAATTAAGTGATAGCATTCTTGAAATACAAGAAACTTGAGTTTGCCTCTGCACATCTTTAAATTGCATGCGCAAGGGAATATTTGATGACGCTTCACCCAACTGAAAAAACGGCAGTTATTCATGGCATAGTGGGTCTACTTAAGAAGTAAAATACTGTGCCTAGTGAATAAGACTGATAGATTTTGGTATTTTTAGGCTTTAAAGTGGTTAAGTTTTATTAATGATTGCTACATACTGATATACACTAATCTTCTTTGTATCTAGTAGTTTAATGAAGACTACTTTAAATTTGGAAGATAAATGTAGACAATTCTGATTTTTTTTTGTAGGAAAGACAATATTAATACTTTAGCATTCTTATCAACTACATTGGTTAAAAACATCAATCATCCAGTCGAGCCACTCAGTCTGGCAGCAGGAACAATACTGAAGAGGCTCTTACCCTGTTGTTTGCCAAGATAATCTGCCATGTGCTGCAAAATACAGATTGGAAAGATAAAAATCACATAACAGATCTGATGTTTTTAATGTATTCAAAATAGAAAAAAAACAAAACACAGAAGACTCAATATTTAATGTTTGTAGCAAATGAAAGCACTCCAATTTCTTTTTCAGATATATAAAGAATTTGGTATTCCTTTTGCTATGAATATTGTATTTGAAGCTTTAAAATTGTAGTGATCAGCTATTGTGATAAGGAATAATTACAGATTTTAAAATATTGGATTACATAATATATATTAGCATTAACCATATTAGCTTCATATGTAGCTTCAAAGAGGGATGCAATCATCCTTTTCAATTTCAAACACAATAATTCTTGGAAACTTAAGATGTAAGTTAGTTTGAAAATATAACAAAAAAATACTTTTCCTGATATTTTATTTATTATTTCATGAGTATTATCTGTCAGAAATGTAAGATTAATCATTCCAGTGGTTTAATTCCCTACCACTTGCCCACATTTAAAGCATAAACACAGATATTGGAATTTTCTCATCTCTAAACTGGAGGGATTTACACACTGAGAACAGAATGGGGTTTGGATGCTGGTATGAGTACATGAAGTTTTCTGTCTTCCCAGAGAAATTCTGTCAGGAACAGCAGCCATAATGTCCTTTAGAATAACAATTTTTTATTTGTAATGTATCTTATATGCTTATCACTTTATTTAATAGGGTAAATTGTGCTACTCCTATGTTTCTTAACTGTGCCACCACAGTTTCAAGAGTATCACTAAAGTTCTTCTTCACAGAACACTTTTTCTGAGATTTATTTTCTTATCAATTTACCTTCTTTCTTATTCAATGTTATTGTGAGACTTCAGAAAAGCAGAGCTGTTCAAATTTAATCTGCATTTACATTAAGTAGTGCTATATTTTGTGAGCTACCATGCTCAAACTGCAGTTAGGAAAGAACACATAGTACACTAATTTATCTTTCGATATACCACCATTTTCTTTAGAAACAAATTCAGCGCTTTTCTTAAAGTCAGCTGCCAGACAGATTTGCTATTTTTGTGTTTTGAAATTAAGCCTGACAAAATTATTTTAACCATGGTGCACTTGCTTTGGGAATGTTTACTTATTTGTCCTCTAACCATTATTAATTAATATTGTGGAGTTCAGTGTGGAGTTCTCTGATTATTACATTAACATAATAAATCAAAGTCAGCTAAATACACAGAGAATATAAAATAGCATGCATCTTTTTATTCTATGTTCCATGCCAATTGCACAGCAGAAAATTGCTTCATGTCTGAAGTTGCTTATTGGAATTGCAGTATAAATAATAGTATAAAAGCAGTATTCAGTATCTACTAAACTGTGGTTTTCACTAGGTTTTTCTTAAATACAGTATTGAAAAATAATCATCTACTGTCATGAGCAAAATGGTCTTGAGTGAAGAAATTAACAAAATTTTAACTCATTGCTTACATGAACCTTTAATTGCTGATTCTGCTATTAAGATTCAATAAAGACAGTAAGGTAAACAAAGGCTTAGGGAAAACCTTTGCCCTCCTCCTTTGCCTGTCTCAGCAACACTCCAGATATCTTTCTTCCCTCTTTCTGGACTCCCTTTTCCTTGTTTTTTCAACACAATGTACTCTGTCCCTTCAGAAGTGATGGACAGCACAGGAGGAGCGGGTCAATGCACAGCAGTTCCTTCCTGCCATTATTTGTCTTTCTTTAGGCTTTTTTTTCTTCCCTCTGCTCTTTTCTATAATGTTTTGCTGCACTGCATGAGTCATACAGAGCCTTCAGACCCTGTTAGGATATACCTGCTCTGGCATGGGTCACCCGTGAGCTGAAGTCCCCTCAGACACATACCTCCTATACCTCCTTTAGTGTGTTTTCATTTCTTCCTCTGCAAGTCCTACAAAATACAAAACTTTGGAATTTTTCTTACTTTTACTTCAAATTCTGCTTCTATAGGTTTTCTGAGAACATGGTCATTATATCTATCAGCATTTCCACTTATAATGAATGGTCTGAAGAACTTCTGTCAAGCTCTATGAATCTATACTGGATATTATTGAAATGCAGTTTTATGATATTTATTCTTATGAGAAAAAAAGTCATTCTTATTATTCCAAAAAAAAAGTAAGATTCAGGGTGTAATTTATACAGTGTGGGTAACCATCCTAAAATGTAACTATAGACTTTTCAATCTAAGAGTCTTATTTCTATTGAGTTAACAAAAAGGATGATTAAAATAAATCTTTTCTAAGTATAGGAATTGACGAATAAAACTGTACCACTATCCTAAAAATATAAACATATACCTAATTACAATATTATAATTTAAAATCATTTAATGTCTAGAAAAGTGAATTGAAGAAATAGAAAAGAATATGGAAAAGTTGTGTTAGCACAGTTCAGTCTGCAAAATTATTTCTAATATTATTATTCAACATCTTTCAATATGGGCATACTTTAGTCAGTTATTTCATACATAAAAATGTCTATATTTTGCACTAAAACTTCCTTTAAATAAAATTATTGCCTTTATTTGTAATTGTGCTGAATTGTATGCATAGAAATCTACCCACATAAGAGGAGAAAATATATTTCTTTACATCAGTTTCCTAGGAAAATAAGGACAAAATATATTTTTCTTTTTTATTTTTAATGTATACATACTGATATTTTAAATTGGTGATGAACAAAACTTTTCTCTCTAATAGCAAACCCATTTTTATCATTGTTTAAACCTAGCAAAAATTAAGTACCACGCAGGTGATCACTCACTTCTTCCCCCCTACCCCAGCAAGTGGGATGGAGAGGAGAATTGGAAGAAGGTAAAACCCTCTGGTGGAGATAAGAGCTGTTCAATAATTGAGATTAAATAAAATAAAATAATAGCACAAATAATAGTTACAATATCAATATTGATGGTAATGATAGGGAACAACAGGGAAAAAAAAAGATAAAAAATCAAGCTCACAAGTGATGCACAATGCAGTTGTTCAACATGTGCTGACTGATACCTAGCCCACTCCCGGCTCTCTTTTCTGTACCGGAAGGCAATAGCATATACATAACATTGTGATAAAAACAGGTGCAATAAGGCTCCATGTTTCTTCTGCTGAATCAGATATGTGTCTCCAAATTCAAAACAGAGATATAAAGCACTGAAACACACTACATGCCTCTAGCTATAATTGAACATTTTATATCAAAATAATGTTGGTATTTGTATGTTTTATATAAATTATTAATTTGTAGTTAAAACAGAATGCTAAATGTATATGAAGTGAAACAATAAAGGATTTTAGCTAAATGCCTCTAAGTTTGATCTAATTCTATAGTAGTTTAATTTCTGCCAAGATTTAGTTGTTGAATATCTGTGTATATAGAACAAATGTATATCTAATTTCATCATACTTAAAAATAAAATATATTAAGGCTTCACTAGATAGTTACTTCAATTAATATTAATGATGTTTGTATAGGAGACAGACTGTCATGTAGTATTGGAGTTCAGTCTGATATGATGTAGAAGGTAATTCGCAAAGCTTGTTTCAATACAGCTTCAAGCCACTTAATAAAAAAAAAAAACAACTTAAAAACCTGACAGATGACAGAAATCTTGTTCTGTGGCTGTCAATTGCAAAAGCAACCAAGAATGTGACAAAGACATAGATAAGCATGACAGGGTTACAATCTAAATGAAAGAAGAAATCCTTTCAAAGGAAAGATTAAACAAATGCCCTTGAATTTCTGCCACCCACTGTGTGCCAAGGAGTAGCCAAGGAGCTAAGAACTATTAGGAACAGTTCAAACTATTTAACTGCATAACCAACAATAAAGAGAGAAGATATTTCCTCCTTGTCTGTGACAGCTAACCTCTGTGTATAGTCAGAGTCCTATTAACCAGTGACTTTTTACCTTGGGCTTAAGAGTGCACCATATTTTGCTGTATGTTATTTATACCTATGTCATCTGATTTCTACATCTCATATCCACATTACAGTGATGGAAATATCTGCCATTCAACTACCTGCAGGTCCTGGTCCTACCTGACTGACAACAAATTTTCTGTTTAATCCCAGCTATGTAGTGTTGCCCCAAAACACTATGGGGAGGACTTGTCTAAACAAGCACAAGCACTGTACTGCTCAGCCCAGCTGTGCCAAACTTTAGGCATTATCCACCTTTCCATGACTTGCAGATTTCCCAAAGGAAAGAATACATTTTGAGTTGAAGCCACACAAAATTGGGCTTCATAAAATAACTAATAACTAATAATTAGAAATTGTTTTATTTAAACATCCAGAGCAGTTCCCTGGCTGTGTTCACTCTGACTGAGGAGGAATTGCTGACTGTGGTAGCAGCACAACAGAACTGAAGTAGCTTTGTAACCAAATTATTAGCATATCTGAGAGCAATGACACTACAGAGAATACCCCCTTCCCCTCCAACAATGGAGATAGTAGATCTTCAAAGAATCATCAAAGTTGTCATGCAGATACAGTCCTAGACGCTACCTACTTTGGAACTGTATGAGACCAAATTAATGAAGTCTAACAGACTGACCAAGTAAAATGCTCTTATTTCACAGGCCTGCTACAGACTGAAGCAGGTAGATTTGGGAGAACAAGGAGTTGTTGGTCTTTAATGGCAGAAATGTCAATACACATTCAACCACCTTAGTTTCACTCCCAGAAAAAAAAAACAGGAAATCTTTGGCACAAGGACAGAGCAGTAGCTCTCAGAAAATGAAGTTTACAAGCAGTTGTTTTGAATTAGAATCATAGAATAGTTAGGGTTGGAAAGGACCTTAAGATCATCTAGTTCCAATGCCCCTGCCACAGGCAAGGACACCTTAATTATCAGTAGGGATTCAACTCAGAGTGAATGAAAACAACCAAAAAACAACACCCCAAAACACTCTTTGCATGAGTTGTTATTAATATTTAGCCTGTGGAATCACAATCAATAAGCTGAAAGTCATTTATAAATTTAGAAGGAAGTGGAATTATGTTTGGCTATCTGTAAAAGGTTTCACTGATCTGACAGCACTGTTTGCTAGTATAAGATATATAAAAAAAATAAAAAAATTAAAAAATAAAACTAACGAGGAAATTGGAAAAAACTCTACTTTGTAGCCTTCAGTACTTTTGCTCTGAAGTCAAATTACTTTTTTCATTTCCTCAGAGGCTTTTCTTTGCATCTTGATTACATTTACTGTTTTTGCCCTTATTTTCAGATTAACTCTTGTCTTGCCTTCTCATGTTTCCATGACTTTGCTGTCATGTAGCATATCATGTCAGCTTTCCAATGCAGTTTGTTTCCTGTTCTCTCAACTAGATCCATGTTTTTTCTCTTGTTCTCCTAGCACTGTCTTGCATAACAAATGCTTTTGAGGGTTAAGTGAAAATTTCCTTTCCTCTTATTTGGATCCACCTTTAAGAAAAAATTCCATGTTTCTTTAAAACATTAATCAGTGATATCAATAGCATTAAATTTATATATTGTTATTTAAGAAGAAAAATGTCAGTTGAAAGTAAATTTGCCAAACTTTTTTTTCATGTTACTACAGCAATTACATTGCTGCTTCCTTCTGTTTAGCCTTCTTATCACAACCTATCTGAGAAGATTAGACTGAAGAACCTTAGTCTAAAATACTGATTTTCTCCTTCCAATAATATTTGCAACACTTTTGATGATGTAAAATTATATATTAAAATAGAATATCAAAATCTTTTTTTTTTTATTTGCCTTGAAATATGTAAGAGAAGAAAGATTATTTTTGAATGAAGGAATCAATATTTGTTTTGCTTATGAGAGCATTTGCAATATAGTAGAAGTGTTAATTGGAATTAAACCTTTAGTGATTATCTGAGCATTCAACACATCATGTGCCTGAATTTGTCTCTATGTTATCTTACAGTGTGTGAGTAAAAAGTAAATATGAAGATTAAGAACATCCACCAGGTTTTCCTTACATTTGAATTTTGTAAATAGTACCTCAAAAAGTGCAAAACTGAACATTGTTTCTTATGAGGACATGGTGTCATTAATAAATATTTCTTACAGAACTTTCTTATACTTGACAATTTTAACATGTTTCCTAATTATTAACAATTGAACAAATTTACTGTACAAAATATTTCAGAGGCTGTTTGTATGGCTGAAAAGCAAAGCCATGTTGCAAATAAAAAAAAATCTGAGACTTCTCTGAATTCTAAAAACAAAATAAAAATAATATTTGCTTCTCTCAGCTGCAAGATATTTTTGAATTTCTTCTAATACTAAAACACCACATGTGGTTGGGCACATTTGTACCCTCATATTTTCCCATGCATGCACATTTTAAAAGTATAAAATACTACTATTTTTAAAATACCTGGGGGAGTGGAGTCTTGCCTTTTTTTTTTTTTTTTAATATATATAGTAAACAGTTTGGTTTTTTTTTTAAGACGAAAGACAGAAATGTCATATATTTGTTTTCATTACATTTCATTTTTAGTATCCTCAGGACTCCCTTGTGAACTGGTTTAAATGTAAAATTTCAAGTGTAATCTTTAAGGACGTGATTTTCTATTTTGACTTGTGCACTTATACGTGTGCTTTAGCATCTGCTTTTGTAAGTGAAGATCTTCAAGCTAATCCGCTACTGAAATATATATATATGATGAAAAAAAAAACACTGCCTAGAAGAAAATTAAAGAATAATTCTGCTCAGTGAAGCAGCCAGAGTTCAGAAATATACTCTGAAGAGATTCCCATTTCAAGGCTCCCTTAGTGAAGCTCAGAAGCCTGTCTGAAGCATCTTAATTCTTTATGTAAAGAATGAAGATAAAGAGATAGAAATGGTACACAAGAGAGCTTTGTGTTTTTCTCACTGAAGCATCCATTACGTATCAACGGAAACACTTGTTTTAGCAAGGATAAGAACAAAAAATTCCCTTTGTCCCAGACAATACAGTAAGCAGGAAGTTGTAAAAATCCTCTCTTTAAGTCAACGTTTACTTAGAATTCTAAATTTTATCATTATATAATTACTAGATCCAGTTAATTGCACATAGATCATGCAATTTTATACAGATATGCCTTAATATCCTTCTGGAGATCAGGCATAATAGCACTTCTATGTCTCAGAGTAAAGCCTTGAGATGAAATGTACTGGAATATGATCAATAAAAGGTGTTGGTGAGAAACAAACATTTGTCAGTCAACACACTCTAGTTCTAATAACTGATATGTACCACAGAAATCATAAAGGAAATTATGCTAATCAGCTAGTGGCAAGAGTAACTTCTAATGCATACTGGAAGATTGTAGAGATGACGATTAATTTAAAATTAATCTCTCATAATCTAGTGTTTCACGCCATAACAGAACTGTCATAATGACTGTAATATCCCAGTATCACAGCTATAGTCTTGTATTTTGGATATAGTGAAGACTTCATTTTACACAATACTTCCTTGATTAGACGTGTCCCTATAAGTACTTGCTGCTCATTAATTAATAAATTTATTGCACAGATAAAAATCTTAAAAAATGCATATAACTATAAACCGATGCAGAAACATTTGTGTATATGTAAAATGCAGGAACAAGTATATAATTTTGGAATCTGCAATCTGCATATATAATATTTGTAAAATTTTATCTTAAGATTCTATTTGCCTGGTGCTTTTTAGCACAGATCACTTTTATTCTGTTATGGAAGTTTAAATGCACATTAATGTGTATATGTTCCATTTTGCACAGAGGCATCTGGTCACTATTGTGCTCACCAGCAAACATCAGTAGGAAGATTTGCTGCTGCAGAAGAAAGCCAGATGATGCCATATTTTTGCCTCATTTTCCATCAATGGAAAATTCTATCAATACTTTCTGGTATCCAATCTATGTGTCCATTTCAACAACTATATGTATATATATATATGTATGTATAATACATAGTATATGTATAATATATATAACATATAACCATAAATAATGAATACTATTTATCCATACACAGCAGACTGTTTACTTTTGTGTGTGTTTACTTTGTGCATGCCTATGTATTTAAAGTAACAGCCAAGGGTCACTGAAAAGAAGTCTAAAAGCAGGAAAAAGGCAAGTATCTGTGATGTACTGAAGCCATTACCAGTCACACATTACAAGGATCTTTCTTTTTATTTGACATTTTCTCCTACATTTAAATTAAGAATACTGCTATAGGCAGCAACATACCTCAAAACAGATTTTTTTTTCTTTTTAAAGCATTATTTTATCCTGTGGAAGCCCCAGATGGCTTGCTGTTTGCATGATTTCCAATATTGCAGCAACTTTGAAAAGGCTAGGCACAGTTTTCTCTAAAAAATATAACTTTAGGGAAAAAAAAAAAAAGTTGATAGATGATGTCTCTGATTCTCTAAAGAAAAACTCTTAAAAACTGAAGTTCTTGCAAGTGGACAAGCCTGTCAAAGCATTCAGGTATACTCCCTTCCTAGATTCCTTTTATTGGGAAGAGTATGCCTATTTTTCAGGAGACAATGATGTTTAGAGTTTGTCCCAGTATGGGCAAAACTTTGTATAAGTTGAATATAATTCATAGATTTTTCACCTCCTCAGTATGTTTTACAATACACATAGTTTACATGAACCATATAAATTTCTTGGAAGTGACAGTTCTGTCTAATAGTATGAACACTCCTACTGGGCTAACATTTAGCTCAGCAACATTAAATCCTAATGTGAAGGAAAATAAGCTCATGAGAGGTATCAAATTGGAAGATGTGATACTGGAACCTCCAACCAGTTGGAGAAGGCTGAAAAACAAAATTAATATGCAGATCATCAGCACCTGTTTATTCAATGATGTCATGTTTCACCTTGTGCAGGGAGTGTGCACCTTACTGTGCTCTCATAATTATTTTATATCAGGTGTAATGTCAAAATCAGCAGTTACTCTGGGATAAAAGCACGAGGTAGGCTCATGCTTCACATTCAGTTCTAGCCTCATAAAAAGAAAGAAGGAAAAACACATGAAAATCATCAACTCATGAGTATATTTGCAGGTAATAGTGTTACCTGTACGTATAGCCAGATGAATAACTCAAAGTAGCTTAGTCACCGGTAAGATCAGCCCCCTTTTTGGTTCTATTTTTATTAAAGACTCAAAGTGGGATTGTAAGGAATGCCGAGTTGATTCATGTCAGCATTGTACAGGATATCAGGATGACTCATGTCAAAATTGTAATAATCCTCATGATAACACGTGTAACCAATGTGAACATTGTGTTGTATGTGGATCAGAGATCCCTTGTGAGCATTGTAATATGTGTGGTTTAAATGATTTTGATTGTAGTAATGAAGATAGTCCAATGTAAAATGAAAATAATTTTTTCATTTTTGCATTAATGGTAAAAGGGAAGAATCATTAGTTTGCTGTATGTGGTTAACTTAAAGGAAAATTTCACAAGAAACTAGAAACTGCGGTGTAATCATTAACCTAGCCACAAGAAGAAAACAATAGACATCTTGGTTTCGACCAAAGAAAGCAACCACATAAGGAGAAAAACCTGAGCTAGCTGCTTCTTGCTTTCGTGTACCCTGTTGTGCAAGATTCTACCCCGAGATGAGACCCCCAAGACCCGGAGGGCCCAATGAAAACAGGACAAGTAACCACCTAGCAAAGACGGATTGGTCGAGAAGATGGTCTGATAGAAGAGCTAAAGGGGATAAAAAGCGGCCTTCCTTGGGACTCGGTGTGCGTTCTGGTGGAGCAGAGACTCCCCACGCACCCAGCGATGTTTGCCTATTGCCTTTCCACCTTAATCATTTGCAAAATTAATAAATTAATTTTTAAGCAATTAAGATTGGCTTCTCACATTTATAACAGGGTGGAGGGAGGGATCTAGCAAAATGCGTTTTCACTGTGGAATGAAAAAAAGTGTAGAAATATGCAAAGAAGTGGAACTCTGAGATGGTAGGCTTATGTAGTTATATGACATGTTGTACAGACCTTGTTAGTGGGGAGCCCAGGAAATAATGGGTCCAGCTTTGTGGACCTGAACTGAACTCTGTGGCCCAAATCATCAGTAGCATGGAGACCTTTGCCATGGGCATTACTTTTGAGGTAGATTTATTCCTGTCGTGGTTTAAACCCAGCCATGCAGCTCTTTCACCCACTCAACCCTCAGTTTTTTGTCCTCCCTCTGCTCCTGGAGAGATGGGGAGGAGAATCAAAAGAATGCAACTCCCACAGGCTGAGATAAGAACAGCCCAGGTATACTAAGGTATAACAAAAATCACTGCTGCTACCACCAATAAAATAATGATAAAGGAAATAACAAGGGAAGAGAATACAGCACCCCACCACCCATCAACAGACATCAACAGACATGTCACCCCACCCTGCCCTACCAAGCACCGACTGATACCTCCTCCAACCCCCCCAGAAACTAGCCCTTCTGGGTAATTCTCAGTTACATCCTGGGCATGACATGCTATGGTATGGAATACCTCTTTGATCAGTTTGGATCAGGAGTCTTGTCCCTGCTTCTTCCTGGCATTCCTTCCTCCCTCCCTGGCAGAGCATGAGGCTCACAAAGTCCTTGTTCAGACTAAACGTTTGAGCAGTAACTAAAACCATTCCTGTTATTAGTTCTGTTCCCAGGCCAAAAGTCAAAAGCATAGTGCTGCACCAGCTACTAAGAAGAAAAAAAATGACTGCTGCTACTGAACCTAGGATAATTCCAAGGTAAGACTTTAAGTCAGCATCTTTGTGTGGTTCAGAGGATGTACAAAGACCACAACACAAACTACAGTAATACATAACTAAGTAATATACAAGGTGCGGTTTATGGTGCTTTTTTCTTCTTTACTGTTTTTCCTTGCTATTGTATGCAGCTGTGCCATCCACATTTGCCATTTAAACTCTGAGAAGGAAGTCTGAAAAATTAATTTCTTCCTATAAGAGTTTTCACTATATGTGGCTACCCACACTCAAAACCAACTCCTTGATAATGAGGTTTATTTGAGAAGACTCAGCTGGACTTAAAGATCTTCAAGAAAAGTCTATAAGAAGCATCAGGGCATTAGCTGTCCCAAACACATTTGCTAAGAAGCCTCATCAAAGGCTTCCCTTCCTTCATGTGGGAGCAGCTTTTAAGCTGAGACTTTTGTCTATGGTCCTGGCTTGAGCTATGCTGCAGCAGCCTTAAAGATACGCCCATGTCTGGCCATGTACATCCTTGATCCAGTCACTGGCAGTATCTAAGGTTCATCCTAAAAGCTCATAGGAAAATTTCAAGGGGCAACAGACAAGGAAATACCCACCGAATATAAGGCAAATATAAGGCAGATTTCCTAATCAGAGTTCTTAGACTCTGGAACAGGTTGCCTAAAGTTGTTTGAGACTTTGCATCCTTGAAGTTTTCCAGAACTCAGCTGGACAAGACCTTAAACAGCCTAATCTAATATTCCAGTTAGACCTTTTTTGAGTAGGATTTTGGACTAGATGTCTTCCAGAAAAATTAATAGATGACTTCTAAATTCTTTTTCTGGGATTGCATGATGTTATGCTTTCAGAGAGAGAACAGAATTAGCTTGGGTGTAGCCCTATACTTAGGATGCTGTACAGTTATACCACAGATAAGACTTTTTGAGAGGTAACAATTATTATTTTGTTCAAAAGGTACATAACGAAGAACATAAAGAAAATAAAAATAATAATCCAGTAAATCCTGTTTGCCATTTTAGTATATCTTGCTTCATTCCATGGGAAAATTGTAGTGCCACTAATGATCTAATTATTTCTAGTCCATTTTGGAAATCATGCTTTTAGCACCATTGCTGTTCCACTATGCAGACCACAGCTGTGATGAGCTTTCATAAAGATCATGTGGCTACACAATTATCACTCACAGTTCATGTTGTTATACTGAAGAAGGTTGGGTGTGCTACAGACCCACTAAATATTAGTGGTGATATTCCTTCTGCTCTGTCTGCTCTCTCAATAATGTTCAAGATTTCTGAAGAAGGGGGAAATAAAATTTATAACTGAATAGTTATAAAATCATGTTCTGAGACAGTGACAGAGATCTAGGAGAGAGTTATTAAAAACCAACTACGAATGTGTCAACATAAAACAATGAAACAAACAAGAAGCACACCCGAATGAGATAAATATTTATGTAACAGTCGCATTGACAAGAAACACACTAGGGTGGAGAACTTGCATATTTTCTTCACAAATTAGATTAATTTAGGTAATTGTATTTTCTGTATTTTGCTACATTTTTAGGTTGTAATAGTGATATTTCTAAGGATGCTGACAGCAACCAGTAAAATATATCATTATTATGCAAACATGAATCTATGTTTTCATATTAATAACAAAATTTATCAAATTAAGTGAGCCTTTTTTTAGGTGATGGGTAATAAAGATCAGTGACATTATGTCTTCAGTAATGATTTTTCTCTAATTAATTTTCTCAGCATATTTCTTGCTGATATCAAGGCTCCTAGCAACAGTGGATTTATGTTACTGGACTGATATCACTGATATCCCATGAGACTTGCTTTGCAGTTCAGTGTAATACTACTTTGCCCTTTATCATCTAATTACATGAGATATTTTTCTACTTTCTATATTCAGTAAATCAAGAATTTTTTGAAAATAATTTTTCTCCTAATAATGCCATAGTCTAAACAAAGGTGAATTCCCTCCAGCCATTAATTTAATCAAATTGTAATTCATTTTCTCTCTTGGCTGTAATGTGAAATCATTTAATTAAACACAAAAAAGGTTCTCCAGCATGGTGATTTCGTAAGATAGAAACTGCATTAAATGGCTTCTGCCGCCTGTTTGTTCTGAAGATTTTTTTTTGAAAAAAAAAAGATATTTAGAACTCGTATAAATTTCACAGATTTTGCGTACTTATCATCTTTTCTGTAGTGATAGGACAAGGGGTTTAAACTTAAACAGGGAAGTTGAACTTAGATGTAAGGAAGAAGTTCTTTACTGTGAGGGCACTGGAACAGGTTGCCCAAATATGTAAATTCTCCATCCCTGGCAGAGTTCAAGGCCAGGTTGGACAAAGCCTTGAATCACATGGGGAGGTGTCTCTGCCCATGGCAGGGGGGGATGGAACTATATGATCTGAAGGTCCTTTCCTTCCCAAACCATTATATGATTCTGTGATTCTATAGAGCATTTCTCACACAAGCTTGGTCCTGATATTTTGATTTTACAAATAGTAGAAGTGCAGTCTAAGGTTCAGGGTAATTTTAAACCCATCTCTTTAGGTGAAAGTGTGGATGAAGCAATTGTAAAGAACTTATCCTTGGCTTTGCAATAGTGAGTGAGAAGCTGTGTGAGGCTTAGTTGCCTGTTGCGGTTCAACTGTGACATGGTCATATTGACAGAAGGCAAGTTTATTAGTTTAAATCTGCAAAATATTCATGGTACATTTTGGTAAAATAGATCACTGAATATATTTATGAATATTAAACCAGAATTATTTTCAGAGGTAAACAGAATTAAAAATTACTTCTGACACGTACCATCATTCTAAGATAAGTTCTAATAGTTCCTTAAAACTTTGTACTTCACCTTGCTGGGAGAAGTATGAAGTGAGGGAGTTTTCCTGCAAAATGAAGGATCATATTTTTTCTTTCATGCTCTATACTTTCCTGTATCTTCACTGGTCTTCAAATCCATATCACACTTGAAATTTACTACATGAGTATGTTCTACATACATTAAATGTTTATTCTCTGCTTTCATTGCTATCTCTGTATCTGGTTTTATCTAACATCCAAGGTTGCATTCCTATAATAACCCATAATCATTTGTCATCAAAAGCTGCTATTCTTTTACAACAGACATACCTATTCATCTTATATGACATTAACCTATCCAGAAGAGTCTCACTAATTAGGTAATCATATAGCTATTAACAGATATACACATCTGAGTGCTATTTTTCTTTACTAGAATCTTGTATGCTTTAGAAGCAGGAAGAGTTGTAGTATGCATTACTTCTTAAAATGGACAATGAAAGTTGCAAGAAACACAGCAAGATTGGTGCCAGTGAACTCTGTTCTCCAAGGTGCCAGTGAACTCTATTCTCCAAGGTGCACATGCTTGACTCTGATATGTACTACTGACCCACGTTTAAATGCTAATTCATGAGTGACACCTAAATAGTAAGGTGTTAAGTTCTTTGGGACACATTTCTTTGAAATCCTTAAGGTTTGGCTTTCAGACTTGACCTCTGTGGTAAAGCCAGCAGAGATATAAAGCAGTTCTGCTTGGGCATTTTCAAGGGTATAAGTATATGGGGATAGGCCGGGATGACTGAATACAGCCCACATTGTTTGACTGACAGTAAATAGTAGCACTTGCTGAAAGTCAACATAGGCATTTTTTGTGTCTCTTCAAACTGTAATTACATTAATGACCAATGAATAATCTTGGAAATAAGCAAAATTAAAAGAAAGAGAGGAAGAGAGGAAGGAAGAGAGGAAGGGAGGAAGGGAGGAAGGGAGGAGGGGAGGAAGAGAGGAAGAGAGGAAGGAAGAGAGGAAGGGAGGAAGGGAGGAGGGGAGGAAGAGAGGAAGGAAGAGAGGAAGGGAGGAAGGGAGGAGGGGAGGAAGGGAGGAAGGAAGAGAGGAAGGGAGGGAGGCAGGAGGGGAGGGAGGGAGGAGGGGAGAGAGGGAAGGAGGAAGGAAGGAAGGGAGGGAAAGAACCAAACACCACTGACTTTACGATATCAGGCAACTGTGGAGCTACCTAATAAGCTGCTTTGAGACATTGGAATTGGTTATATAGCATTGTGAATTTCTGTATTGAATTATCAATCATTTAAGCCTTTAATTCTCTGATCTGAAAGAGATAAGACATTTGAAGATTATATTGCAGGTAATGACAATAGGCAGTATGCAGATTTCACTCACTTCATTGAGTGTTCAGTCCTGATTACATGAGTTATCTGTGACAGAGTACAAATAATCTTTTTTCTGGTCTTTAATATTAAAATGTCCAAAAATTCTTGTAATGAAACTTAATATTTATGAAGCTCAGCACATGGCTAAAAATTAAGTCCATTTTCTAACTTTTATTATTTGTTGAATAGTGCTACCAATGTATAAAATACTACTTCCGTGATCTTAGAGATGAGGACAAAAAGAGTAAAGGAAAGAACTTAAATAGTAATGCATTTACTTTAAAAAGTAAATGCAAATAGTGCCACAGGGAAAATAATCCTGAAAATGTACAGAAAAGACTGTGCTCGGTGGGGAAATCATAGCTTCCTTTTTCTGAGCCTGAGTAACAACACCCCTTAAATATTGCGAAAGTTACAATGTTAACATGACTTAATTACCCTACACTGGGCAAGCAGAAGGGTCTATGTTTCCCTTGAACTGACTGCAAACCTGGAGATTTATATTCTTCTGGAATTATTAGCTGACCTTGGATGCTATTTGTCTTTCTTCACAACAAATTATAACAGACTATTCCTTTTGAAACTTAAATCATTCTAGGTTGAAGGAGGTGATCCTGCCCCTCTACTCTGCTCTCGAGAGGCCTCTCCTGTAGTATTGTGTGCAGTTCTGGTGTCCTCAACATACAAAGGACATGGAAGTGTTGGAACAAGTACAGAGGAGGGCCATGAGGATGATCAGGAGACTGGAGCACCTCCAGTATGAAGATAGGCTGAGAAGGTTGGGGCTGTTCAGCCTGGAGAAGAGAAGGCTGCATGAAGACCTGATAGCAGCCTTCCAGTATCTGATTTCAAGGTCAGGTTGGATGAAGCCTTGGGTGGCATGGTTTAGTGTGAGGTGTCCCTGCTTATGGCAGGGGGGTTGGAACTAGATGATCTTAAGGTCCTTTCCAACCCTATTCTCTGATTCTACGATTTGGATTGAAAGGAACCTTTAAAGGTCATCTTTTGTCCTACCCTTTTCCCTCTGTAGTGAGCAGAGATCTCTTCAATTAGATCAGGTTGCTCACAGCCCTGTCCAGCATGACCTTGACTGTTGGGATGGGGCATCTACCAGCTCTCTAGTCAACCTGTTCACTACTGTCATAAAAAAAAAAAAATAAAAAAAAATTATTCCTTATATCTACTGTGAATTTACCATCTTTGTATTTAAAACCATTACCCTTTGTTCTATCACTAGAGGCCCTGCTAAAAAGTTTGTCCCCAGTTTCCTTACAAGCCTTTTTAGGTATTGAAAGATCACAGTAAAGCCTTTCTTTCCTCATAGTCTTTACTTTTCCAGGCTGAGCAACCTCAGTTCCCTCAGCCTTTCCTCTTAGGAGAGATGTTCCAGCCCTCTGAACATTTTTGTGGCTTGGGCTCCCTCCAGCAGGCCCACATCTTTCGTTTGCTGAGAACTACAGAGCTGGACACAGTACTGCAGGTGGAGTCTCATCAGCAGGGAGTAGAGGGGCAGAATTACCTCCCTTGATCTTCTGGCCACACTTTTTTTGCCATCTCATGACCTGCTTTTCACTCACCAGTACACCCCATCCTTCTCCACAGGACTGCTATCAATTCTTTCATCATCCAGTCTGCATTGATATCAGGGTTTGCCTTGACCCACATGCAGGACCTTAAATTTGGCCTTGGTGAACCTAATGAGGTTCATAGGGGCCCACTTCTTGAGCTTGTCCATGTCACTCTGGATGGCATCCTGTCCCTCAGACATGTCAACCACACCACTCAGCTGGGTGTCGTCTGCAAATTTGATGAGGATTCACTTGATCTTACTGTCTGTGTCATTGATGAAGATATGAAACAGTACTGGTCCATCCCAGTGCAGACCCCTGAGGGACAGCACCCATTGCCATTCTCCATTTGGACATTGAGCAATGGTCAAATTCACTGAGGGAATGGTCAAATCCAATGTCTTCAATGCATAAGGCTATAGGTAACATGGTATTGCTAATCTGTTATAATATTTTCCCTTTTATATCCTATAAGATGATCTTGAGGGTATTAAAGTTCAGATTTGAACATTAGAATAACTGTTCATTTCAAGGTATAAAAAGCAAGCTTCATATCCATATTTCATTAAAATAAAAATCTAATAGTAGGTTTCCAAAATGCACTATGTATAATTTATACATATTTCTCACTGAAACAGAAGATTTCAATATTTAAATTCATTGAAAGGAAAGAAACAAAACCAAGCAACTCCAAAAAGCTTTGACTGGTAAAACAATTTTTCAAGGTTTTACTGGAGGCATTCAAATTTCCACTAATGCAATCCCAATGTTGAACTTGACTACCATTTGGTCTAATAGTACCAGGAAAATAAACTGCTCTTGAGAAACAGAGGGACTCAGAAGTAGCCCATGTTGCCTCTTAAAAATCAGGCAAAATTAGGACTCATAGGATTCTGTGACAGGAATCAAGCATCAGTACTTTGTAGTGCAGATAATTGTCAATGCTGAAAAACCTGTACAGACTTCTCACTAGTTAAAAATTCTGTAGTGAACCTTCTGGTTAGTATGCTTGCAGTTCTGCTCCTGAAGCACAAAAAAATGTCCTCATGTATCATTCTAGGATGTGACCTGAATTTTTTGCGGTAACAAATTGGATTCATATAGTCCGTCATACTCATTGAAACTTCTTAATGATAGCCTGGTGAAATGGATTTGTAAGAGTTTAATAAAGTTAAACAGAGGCAAGATTGTCTTAGTGATAGTACAAAACAGATGTAAAAGTTTTATTTGTCATTTTATTCATTCATCTGAAAATCTTCTGCATACTCATATTCTTCCATTTATTTGTGTAGACACAAGTATTGATGGCTTATGCACATAAACCATTGAATTTGGCACACAGTTGAAGCCCAACTGTGTGATCTGATAAAGAATTAAACATATTTGTAACTTAAAATTAATTTAGTCTCATGAAAATCTGCACAGCAGCAAAAAAGCAAGGTTTAAAAAATAAACAGCAGATGTAAAACCTGTTTTTCAATGGGAAAAGAAATAGGAAAATATATGGTTCAATTCTGATAAAAACTCATTTGTCTCATTTAAACGATTACACAGAAGATTGCATTGCATTTCATCCTTTTATGAGCAACTTGTTATGAATAGTAGTTATGTACTTAGAATCATAGAATCATAGAATAGTTAGGGTTGTAAAGAACCTTAAGATCATCTAGTTCCAACTCCCCTGCCATAAGCAGGGACACCTCACACTATATCATATCACCCAAGGCTTCATCCAACACTGCCAGGGATAGAGCATTCACAGCTTCCTTGGGCAACCCCACCTTCACAGGAAAGAACTTCTTCCTTATAACCAATCTAAACTTCCCCTGTTTAAGTTTGAACCCATTACACCTTGTCCTCTCACTACAGTCCCTAATGTAGAGTCCCTCCCCAGCATTCGTATAGACCCCTTAAGATACTGGGAGGCTGCTCTGAGGTCTCCACGCAGCCTTCTCTCCAGGCTAAACAGCCTCAACTTTCTCAGCCTGTCTTCATACGGGACATGCTCCAGTCCCCTGATCATCCTTGTGGCCCTCCTCTGGACTTGTTCCAACACTTCCATATCCTTTTTATGTTGAGGACACCAAAAGTGCACACAATACTCTAGCTGCCTTTACCACATTTTACAATATTCTCACACATATGTTAGTCTTATTCCTACTATAGCTAAATCCACAGAAATCACAGAAATACTAATTTAACAGATAAATATGATGCCAAACTAGGAAAATATCGCTTGTAGCATTCTTCAAATAATTAATTTATTTTCCTAAGGCTTCTGAGAATGTGTATAAACATTCTCCTCATTTGCTAATTTTAATTTACTTTCTTTTCAACATTATTTTCCAGATCTGATAGCCTTAAGTGATGCTCCCTGCATCAAATATCTGACATTTCTGCTTCCAGAAGGCCTACCTCTGCACAATAAATTTCCTCTAAAAGCACTCATTGTTTCCCCACTCCCGCTGTTCTCTTGGCATGTCATAGATTGCCAATCAGTGGTTAGGCTTTTATCCCTCAGCAATTTATCTGTCTGTGTCATCTGTATTTTCAGGTGTTATACCCTACTTTAGGTGCCCATAAAATGCTTCTGCTTGATTTTTTTTGAGAGAGGACCACTAAACATTAGCAGACATGATTGGTGAAACTTTTTTCTTCTGCATGTGCTGTTAAATTTTTTTTTTCTTCATCAAAAGATAAAACATTTCTAGCATTAATGCACTGGACAATTCTTCAAGATGCTGAACACTATGAAAAATAGTGAGCAGTCCTCCTTCACGTTGGCAGTACAAATACTGTCTGACAACACAGCCTGAATGATAAGATAGTAAATAAAGGAAAATATTTTACTGTATATGCAATTTTAAACACCAAGTACACTACAAATGAAACAACACATTTCAGACAAAAAGTATTGTCACAGTTCTGATACAGCTTACATTGTCTCCTACTTCAATTCATCTTTGAATTGTGCTGTATCCATAATATGTCAGACTATTCCTAAATCATTCAAGGACATCCTTTCAAGTACAAGAGTCTCAGCAGCTCTTCCTTTTTTATGGTTTTGTTGTGAAAGGGTATTGTAACATTTTTCCTATTTGTCTCATTCAAGCAGTGCTTTACTAGACCATGGACAAAGAAGCAATGAGAAAATGGTTGTAGCCATATATGATTGGGAAAAGCTGATACCAGCACTCTTGAGGCTGCTGTACTTCAAAGGATTTGAAAGTTTGTTTTGATAAAAGATAAAGGGACCTAAGTCCAAATTCTGTGATCAGAGACACAAAAAAAGGGTATCTTTTGATAAGCTTCAATTGTAAGCTTTAGTCTGCATGCAGTCAGACTGTCAAAGTTGCCTGCATGGCTAAGCTGGATTTAAAAAAAAATAAGTGACACAAAAAAAAATAAGGACCACAAAGAAAGTCACATAGAGAAATACATGAGCACTTGTCAGGACAACTAACTCTGCTTTTGTATGCCCAACTGATTTGTGCAAGTATTTCATAGGCATGAACTACACAAACTGCAGTACTTGCAGTCTCCCTAAACTGTTAACCCTTGCCTGCAAAAAGGGAGCATAACCGTATAGAAAGTTTATGGGATGGGTTCACCTGCATTTTTAATGCAGGGCCCAGGAAGCTCTGAGATTTGAATTTGATTCCTTAAATTATAGAGTCACAGTAAAATTTAGCCTGGAATAAACCTCCAAAAGTCATCTGGTCTGACCTCCTGCTCAAGACAGTTTTAACTTCAAAGTTAGATCATGTTCTTTGGCTTCCTGGCATGTGCTTCTGTCCCCTTACCAACTTGGTGACTCTTCAGTGGACTTTCTCCAGTGTCAGCACCTATCTTTTACATCATGGCCCAAAACTGGATCAGATACTCCAAATGCAGCTTTGCAAATGCCATGTGAATGGAAATTAACACTCCTTTGACCTGCTGGTCACACTCTCTTTGATGAAATCATCTGTGCTTTTACTATTTGTTGCCCCAACGTGCTGAAGATACCCTCTCTGACAGTCCTGGGATTCCTTTTTGGCCAGTTTTCAGCCGTTTATACTTTTCCTTATTACAGAAATGAAATGATTACCCATAGAAACTTAACCTACTATCTCTGCAAGGTTGACATCAAGAAAGCTGGAATATGTAAGAAGCCACTAATGAAACTGGTGCTTAAATCCAAACACCTGTAATGTAAAGATGTAGAAATGCAAGCTACAATGACAAAGTTCTTATCTGAATGACACTCTGCTGCTTTTTGATTGAACCTTTCCAAATGAAACATCTCTGTAGTGATGACTGATTTTATCATGTTCTCTGTATGAACCTCAAGCTGCCCTCCTTATGGTGGCTTCCATTAGTCAGCAATTTCATTTGCTAAACCTACTTCTAAATATGCCAGTTATTATGTTTTAGATACTGTAAATGTAATATGTATACAAAGCTAAAAAGTGCAATATTAGTATACTTTTTACAATACAGTATTTTTTCTATTTGTTCTATAGTCTCAAAGACACTAGAAATACTTCTGTAGCTTCCTTTTAACATGGGTAACAGTCATACTTTCTGAGTATGGTCCTCAATAACATACAATTTTAAAGTTACAGTTTAGAGACCCATTAAGAAAGAGAATTTAATAAACACTCTTGGAGAAAAGTCCATTAAAAATCCTAAGCTTTATAACTGGGAGCTCATCATGCCTAAAATGAAGATTCACTTATCACTTCAGTATACATTCATCTGTGTCTCTTGCTAGTGGATTAATCTTCTGATTTTATTTTTTTTATTTTTATTTTCAGCTTTTTCCTTAGCAGGCTTCCTTTTCCAACAATTGAGCATGTGGTAAACCTTTAAATAAATTTTCGTGCATTTCTTTCCCTAAAGACTAAGCAATTTCAAGTGACAAAGAGAGAAGAATAGTGCTCTATTTTAAAGTTGGTTTGTTCTTTTGGTTGTTTGTGGTTTGTTTTTTTTTTTTTTCTGGACAGTATCTGGCTTTATTGGTGGTAGTTCTAAGTGCATTTTTAATCAAGCAGCATTTATTTAGATAGTTGAGATAGTCAGTGTTGCCTTATTAAGTCATCATACCATGTTAAGAGAAGTAGAGTCTTCAATGTTTTCCAACATATGTTCAGGTTAGTCTATATGCCATGATTTTGCAATTTTAAAAAGGAGCATAACATAATGACTTTAAATATATTCCTTTTGTGTCTGTTTTTTAATACCTACTTGCAGTTTGAAAAATCTAAATTAAAAAAGCAATTGTGTTATGAAAAAATACCAGGGAATGAATATATAACATTTTTCAAAGGGTTGTTCCCTTGAAATTCAATTGATGTGTAATTTTACATTTGAAATTTGCAATTCAAAGTTAAAGGTAAAATCCTGTAGTACTGGAGAGGATGAGAACAGAATATTAAATATAGGCATTTTCTGCATTAGCCTCTTGCAGTTCCATTTTCTGTTCCATTAACTTTCATGCTTTTCCATGTTTGTTCGAGGTAGATTTCTAACTTACTGACAGTCAGAGTTTTAGGCCTCTTATAATCTTTATATAGAAACATGTGGTACTCAAATCAACTTCCCTATTGTGGCATGTCCATGCTAACAATGAACATAACAAGCTACACTAAAACTGGCATTTGTCATGTATTACTGCTCATGACCATATAATTGCTGGTTTAGACAGCATTCTGAAGGACAGCATTTGCAAACTGGTTCTAAGAGATTACAAAAATCAGTTTTGAACTCAAGGTACTATATAGATGCTTGAAATCATGCCTATATGAAGGACACTTGGTACTGAGCAAGAGCAGTCTGCTAGAGGTAGAAGTGCTGTCTGAACACCCCCTAGAATAATGTTACATATAGTTTTTTTGGGGGGGTTAATTTTTGTGAATGATCTGTATATTAACTGAAGACAAAAGGCTAAATTCACTAGGCAGCTTATTTACCTAAGTATTAGTTAGAATGACTGCTGCAAATATTAAAGTGGTAGTAAAAAAAATAAAATATCTAGTAAGCTGTAGCCTAAACATGTAACCCTAAGACTGAGTTATACCTTCCGTTTAAGTTCTATTAAATTTTAGTTATCAAAGCTTTTCCCTGGAACAGTGTGCTGTTTCCAGTATTGAAACAGTATTGAAACATTCCATATGAAGTGAAAGAACTCCATCAAAGGAGACTAAGAGAAACCCATCACAAACCTATCACAGCCTGGTGGTTAGTCCATTCATAAATGAGCTCTAACATAGAATCATAGAATCAACTAGGTTTGAAAAAATCTTTAGATCATCAAGTCCAATTATTATCCCAAGACTACCACTTCCAAGGAGGAAAGCATGTTCTAATATCTGATTATTGTTTCTGGGAAGAATTTTTTCCTAATATACAATCTAAACCTTTCCTAGCACAGTTTGAGGCCATTACACTTACCTCTTGTATTGCAGCAAGTATATTCAGATTATAACAATTAAAACACCTACAATTGTTTTAATTAATATGAGAATACAATGAAATTGGGATAATGGTTTACCATCAGCTGCAATGCTGAAATTATTTACTTACTAAAATGTTACATCTTCCTCCCAACTATTGGTCATGGTAATGATGATAACTGGTTTTCTTTTTCTTTTTTTGCCTCTAAATTGGAGAGACATCAATTTGATAGGTGGACCACTCAGTGGATAAAGAACTGGCAGGATGGCCACACACAAAGAGTTGTAGTCAATGGTTTAATGTCCAGCTGGAGACCAGTAATGAATTGTGTCCCCCAGGGATCGGTGTTGGGACCAGTCTTGTTTAGCATCTTTGTTGGTGACATGGACAGTGGGATTGAATGTGCCCTCAGCAAGTTTGCCAATGACACCAAGCTGTGTGGTTCGGTAGATACACTGGAGGGAAGGAAAGCCATCCAGAGGGACCTTGACACACTTGTGAGGTGGGCTGATGCCAACCTCATGAAGTTTAACCATGCCAAGTACAAGGTCCTGCACCTGGGTCGGAGCAATCCCAGGCACAGATACAGGTTGGGCAGAGAAGAGACTCAGAGCAGCCCTGTGGAGAAGGACTTAGGGATGTTGTTCTATGAGACAAAGAACATGAGCCAGCTGTAGTGTGCACTTGCAGCCCAAAAAGCCAACCGTATCCTGGGCTGCATCAAAAGGAGCGTGACCAGCAAGTCGAAGGAGGTGATCCTTCTACTCTGCTCTCGTGAGACCTCACTTGGAGTATAGTGTGCAGTTCTGGTGTCCTCAACACAAGAAGAACATGGAGCTGTTGGAACACAAGGAAGATCAGGGGACTGGAGCACCTCCTGTATGAAGACAGGCTGAGAAAGTTGGGGCTGTTCAGCCTGAAGAAGAGAAGGCTGCATGGAGACCTCAGAGCAGCCTTCCAGTATCTGAAGGGGGCCTATAAGGATGCTAGGGAGAGACTATTCATTAGGGACTGTAGTGATAGGACAAGGGGTAATGGGTTTAAACTTAAACAGGGGAAGTTTAGATTGGACATAAGGAAGAAGTTGTTTCCTGTTTGGGTGGTGAGGCACTGGAATGGATTGCCCAGGGAATCTGTGAATGCTCCATCCCTGGCGTCTTCAAGGCCAGGTTGGTCAGAGCCTTGGGTGCAATGGTTTAGTGTGAGGTGTCCCTGCCCATGGCAGGTGGGTTGGAATTAGATGATCTTAAAGTCCTTTCCAACCCTAACTATTCTATGATTCTTGACTGAATAAATAAAATTTCAAAAGTGGCAAAACTTGTGTCTTTTCAGCTATAATAATGGCTAGAGTTTTGAGGATCTAAGCAGCTAATAGCAAGATCTCTGCACTATTTTCATAATTTTATTTTAATTTCTACCTTGAGTCCAGAAAATTCTGGTCCACTACAGTCAAGAAAGACCTGAGGATCTTTCAGTATTTGAAATTTTTTGATGACCATAGATAAAATATTTTGCAATATATAAGTTTTAGGTTCAGGAATGCAACTGCATGCTAAGCAGAATGACACAACTCTCAAAAGAATCTTGCTTAATACTTTTTTTATGTCTAAAATACATTTCTTAGGACATTCATGGTGAATAAAATATAAATACATTCAATGAGAAAATGACTGCTTACATTTTTGTTATTGCTTCTTACAGTCAATACCAAGATTCTTGTGAATATTGCAAGAGCTCCATATAGCACAGCATGCTTTAAGTGTTTTGCAGTGAGCTATCTTTAGGTAATAGCAGTTCTCCTGTTGAGTTATTTATACTTCGTTACAAAAATGGTTAAGGAACAAACTGAAAGTCTCATTAAAGACCAAAATATTTTCTGTCAAATCTGATTAAGTAATTATGAGAAGATGCACCTCTACTTTTGAATTATGTTTCTCGTTCTTTTTATTGTCAATTACTTTATTCTACATATTCTTGGACTTCTTTCACTTTGAAAAATAATATTCTTTATTTAAATTATGGTATGATGAATCTGAGTTTGGTATTAAATATTTTATTTTCCTCATGAATATTTTTATTCTTCTTGCTGAATATTCAGCCTTTTAAAGGTGGATTTTCAGTCTTAAATATGCTGCAAGATCACACTTGTACTATTGTTTCCCTTCATTGCCTGTCTCTGGTAGCCAGACAGCTTTTTAGCCTTCTAACATCTGTCAATACCTATGTATTTTCCTAAGATTCAGCAGCCTTTCTGGGTCTATTTCTTCTCACCCTGTGATCAGCAATGTGATTCTCAATTTTTTACCAAAAGAACTGTGATTACATAGAAGTTATAGCCCTCTTTTCCTCATTTCATATTCTACCTTAGACTAAATACAAAGGTACTTCATTAAAAGAACTGAAGTTATAATCTCAATAATGCATTTATGTTTCACTGTCATGATGTTTCCAAGTGTATTCTTATTTTGAATATATTCATTTCTTCCCCTGACGAAAACCTGCAGTCTATGTGATTTTTTGTGTAACTTGCGTTATTTTTTCCCCATTTGCAACATAGAGGATAAGGAACCTAATGACTTTACTGTACTATAGTACTATGTAAAAGATTGCTGTCTGCACAGGTCATTTTTCCTTAGTCTTCAATAACATATTCAAGCATTTCTTTATGTTATTTGCTAAAATTGTTATTCATATGACATTTTTCTTGAATTTCTGATTCAATTTTTATCTCTTGTTTGGTCAGTTGATTGGGTTGGGGGGGGTTTACTATGGTTTAACAGATAATCTGCAGGTTTAAAATCCAACTTTTTATTAATTGGACTACAAAATAAGTTTGGTTTTTGTTTGGTTTTTTTTTGCCAAGAAAGTTAACTGCAATATGAGTTTATATAGTTATTCCTGCTGTCTAATTTTAGAACAGCAGAAAAAGTCTGAGTATTACATGCCTGAGTTGGTCTGTTTTATTGTGTATCCTCAGATTTATTCCACAGCATACACAGTTCAAAGACTGTATATCGTACCAGCCTTATCATATAAAGCTGCATATCACTCTGGTTTGACATTCTAATGCTATCATTGATAAAACTTTTGACCCAAGTCACTTTATTATGAATAATATGTTAGTTGTGTTGGTTTATGTTTCAATTGATATGCCTCAAACTTTTGTTTTGCAACTTTTGCATATTAAAATAGCAATTTCCACAGCTAAGACTAGCTTAGTAGTGTATAGAAGAAACATAAGAAACTGAGGCCTTTTCTAGTAAAAACATTAAATTTTTTCACTTTAGTTTTAGATGGAAGCTGGGCTATTCTTAGTTTGCCACTGTATTACCAGGTAATTCTGTCTGTGAGAAATATGCCAAAATAAGCAAAGACAAAGACTAAGGACAGCTGATAACAAGAAAACAACCATGAGAAAATGGGATGGAGACCTGTAAAAGATGAAGAACGGTGAAATGAACTTTCTTCTCAAAGCACCGTGGAAGGAAAGTAAAATACAGTACCTATGTCTTGGGGCATCATGAGCTGGGTAACAACAAAAAGCCATTACTACCTTCTCAGTAAAAATTAAAATACAAAAGTATTAAGCAGATGAAGATCAACACTACATATATTTCTGGAAAACTGCTGTGTTTTATTGGTGGTTTTGTTTTTTTTTTTCTGATGATTTCTTCGTGTCTGATATGAGGCACTTACACTTGGTGAAGATCAGTAACTGCTTTTGATCATCATGTTAAAGAAATTGTCACCTAGCATTTTCTTCTTTTGTTAATGAGAAAAAGGAATTATCACTTGGCATTTTCTTCTTTTTTCAGTCAAAACACTAAAGGCATAGAGAGGAACTGAAATTTTACTTACTATGTGAGGAACTTTGCTGTGTAAAAATTTTGCTATGAAATAAGTGCAAAAGCAACTTTTAATTAAAGGATTAAAAATAACTTCAAAACAACATGTATCTAAACAAGCAAAATGAAAGAGATAGTGTTGGTGACATTCCTTGGATGATATTTCATTTTGGTCTTTGTTCTCATGCATCAGCTCACAAGAAAAACAAAATCACCATATTAACAGAAACACTGTCATGGTTAGTAATGTTGAACAGTTTTTCAAGAGAAGGAGTTTGTTCTTTAAGGTTAGCTTCTGTTCTATGCGTCTGTCTGAGGCAAAAAAGAGAAAAAGATGGTCACACACTTTTTTTTTAATCTGTTAATATAATAATATATTTGATAGCGCACAATGGTACAAGTGAACAATGAGAGAGAAAAAATAACAAAAACCCAACAATTTGTAACAAATTTTGTAACTTTGGTGCTTTTATGCAATGTTTTCAGTGTTCAAGGCCAGGCTGGATGGAGCCTTCGGTAACATGGTGTAGGGTGAGGCATCCCTGCCTGTGACAGGGGGGTTGGAACTAGTGGTATTAAGGTGCTTTCCAACACTAGCTATTCTATGATTCTATAAGAAAAACAACAAAGTGAGCACATGCTTTCTAAGGGAATAAGCATGTCTATGCAGATATGTCCTAAAGATCACATGTAGATTTTGCACTCTGATGTACATAATTTCAAAGGGTGCAAGTGCACATCTTTTTCTCTGTTGATGCTGTATTCAATTTCTTGATTAGCAAAATAAATAACATTATGTATCATTAAGAAAAAATATTTTATTATGAAGGCATTTTTTTTGTAACTTCAGAGTCGTTGGCTTAAGCCCAGCCGGTTACTCAGAACCACACAGCTACTCCCTCCCTCCTCCCCCCGCTGCCAGAGGGATGGGGAGGAGAATCAAAAGAATATAACTCCCACGGGTTGAGATAAGAACAGTCCAGTAACAAAAGTATAACACAAACCACTACTGCTACCACCAATAATGATAATGATAAGGGAAATAACAAGGAGAGAGAATACAGCACCCCACCACCCTCTGACCGATATCCAGCCCAACCCAAGCAGAGATCTAGCCTTTCTGGGTAACTGCCCCCAGTTTATATAGTGGACATGATGTGCTGTGGTATGGAATACCTCTTTGGCTAGTTTGGGTCAGGTGTCCTGTCTCGGCTTCCTCCTGGCTTCCCCTCCTCCCTGGCAGAGCATGAGACTCAGAAAGTCCTTGGTCAGAGTAAACATTACTGAGCAACAACTATAAACATCAGTGTTATCAGTGTTGTTCTCCGGCTGAAAGTCAAAACCACAATACTGCACTAGCCACTAAGGCACTAAGAAAAATTACTACTACTGCTGAACCCAGGACAGTATCAATCCCTTATTCTGTACCATTCACGTCATGCTCAGATCTCACATCTTTCAATATACAATCACTCATCTCATACATATATATATGTACAAACACACACACACACAGAGAAATATTGTTCCTTACTGCATGGACCAATCCCTATAAAGCTGCTGAGCTCATCCGGTCCATGATGCCGGATTCCACCTCTTGTAGCAGCCTTTCAGAGCAGGAGAGATGGTGTGCAGTGTTGGATTGTTACTTGCTGATGACACCATGGTACTCATTTGGTCACTGCTGAGCTAGTAGGGTTTCATCAAAGTTCATTCTTTGTTGGGATGATGGTTGGAGGGAAGTCAGGGCCAGTCACTGGTGACCTAAAGACATCTACTGGGTGAGCTATAAAAGTGCTACATAGCAGGCAACAGCATACAATTGAGTTCATTGGCTGTTTTCCCCTAAAATCAAATCCCCTTGAGGTACACATCGGACTTCCCCATTTTCCTGCATTACCCACCAAGTATATCTGGGTCCCTGAGCAAAAACAATCCCAGTGGGTTTGCTTTTACCTGAAGCATGAATAACTCAGACTGTCTTCCACAGCAAATTCTTTATGTGCACTACAGGAACTTTATCCCCTTCTACAGTATGTAAACATTCTGACTGAGCTGGGCCAGCCCTGTTGGCAGATCCTCTGATGTTGACCAACCAGGTGGCTTTTAGTAAATGTGTATCCCAATGTCTGAAAGTCCCATCACCCATTGTTCTCAGTGTAATTTTTATCAGCCCATTGTACTATTCGAACATGTTGCTGCTGGAGCAAGTTCAAAAGAGGGCCAAAAGGAAGGTAAGGGGGATGGAGCACCTCCTGTATGAAGACAGGCTGAGAAAGTTGGGGCTGTTCAGCTTGGAGAAGAGAAGGCTGCGTGGAGGCCTCAAACCGCTTTCCAGTATCTGAAAGGGTCTATAGGGATGCTGGGCATGGACTCTTCATTAGGGACTGTAGTGACAGGACAAGGGGTAACAGGTTAAAACTTAAACAGAGGAAGTTTAGATTGGATGTAAGATGGAAATTATTTACTGTGAGAGTGGTTAGGCACTGGAGAAGGTTGCCCAAAGAAGTGGCAAATACTCCATCCCTGGTGGTGTTTAAGGCCAGGTTGGATGAAGCTTTGGGCAACAATTTTGTACATTTGGTGTTTGCATGTAATGACTTCAGTGTTCAAGGACAGATTGGACAGAGCTTTAGGCAACATGGTCTAGGGTGAGGCATCTCTGCCCATGGCAGGGGTTTAGGAACTAAATTATCTTAAGAACCTTTCCATCCCTAGCCATTCTATGATTCTGTAACTCTTTGAGAACCACTAAAGTGAGAGAGGATCCCTGATGGTAAAAAATGAGAAAAAGATACTCTTAGAACAAAATGTCTTAGATGTTTGGTGGCATTATGGAATATAAAATTTGCAAACAACAAGAATTAAATTCCATGTCAAGAGTAGCAGTATATTTCAATAATTAATGGAGTGCCTAAATAGGGATATTTCTGTTTGTATGATGTAAATATTATTTTCTGTGCTTATTCATTTGAAAGCATTCATAGTCTTTGATTTTGTCATTATAATCTCATTAGCTGGGCTATGATTATTCAGCAGAAAAATTTATTTGACATTTCTAATTTTCAGTATTTGTGGAAAAGGGCAGCATGATAAATACCATGACACCATTCTGAAATGATCTGCAGGCAGTGTAAGATGTTGCTACCAAAACATCAGTTAATAATTCAGTCCACATGCTGATAAAGACAAGGGTAATCAATGTGAACTAAATTGTCAATATGATTAAAAACTCAATGCTGAAGAGCCAATATTAAAATCAGAAAGAAACTGATGTAAATTCAGTAGTCCTTCAGTGGATTTATACTCTTGTAAAAATCAAAGTCAGTGTGCAGAACACAAGTAAACATTGCCTTTAATTTTGCAGATTAAAATATTTAAAAGTCAAAGATTTTTTCAAAAGAAAACCAGGACACTTTAATTAGGTGGGCATTCTAAAATGCTTTTTAATTCATACAAACTAGTTATTATTTTATAAAACAAAATCATACATTGCTATGGCTGATAAAGCTTTTTCATAAAGGCTTTATTCAGCTGCCATTCTTTACACTACTTATAGAATGAGTCAAAATTTTGTTTAAAGATATCTTCATAAGATATGATGATTTGACTATCACATTACATTTTTTATAGCAGTTTTACATACCTAGACATGCTATTATTTCAGGAAATAAATAAGAAAAGCAAAAAAATCATTATTTTCTATTTTGGAGTTCTCACTTCACCTTCTGAGGCACCATGCAGTGCTCTGTCAGCTAAAAATTACCAGTTTTTACTATATCAGTTATTCTACAAGTGTTTTCTAAGATCCATACCTTTAATTATGTATGGTTATCTAAAAGAGAAATAAAAAAAATATAGGAGTAAAAATACAAGCTAGATCTTAAGATGTTTTCAGGCAGTTCATCAACATGACTATTATTCTGACTATCTGGCAATTTCAGCTGTTTGGATTCTTTCACCAGTAAGTTTTAGCTGGCACTGGAGCAGTCAGACTATTGCAAACACAAGATCACCTGACTGCATAGTGGACCAGTATAATCTGTCAAATATCATGCTTGTTTTGTAAATTTTCACATGAATTCATATAAGATTTTATTTCTTGGAGAAATGTTAAAAGTTTACTATAGAAAAAGAATAACAAACAAAAACCAAACCCAAAAGAAACCCAACAATAAATGGACTAGAAGCATTGTCAGTCTTCTTGGGGAGTAAGGCACAAATAATTCTTAGACTAGCAGTTCCTTACATTTACATCCTAGAATTTTCTGTCAAATATCTCAAAATTATGGCATTTTTTCACCTCCACTGTGGAAAACCTACATTTTACATGTCCTGTAAATCTAAATCACAATTACTTTATACTTCACATTAACTTTTAAGTTACCTTAAATAGGTTAATCTTCAATTCCGCAAGCAAAACTGTCATCACAGTTATGTACTACATGAATTTTAGCTTCAGTCACTGAAATTGCTTTCCACTTTAAATTTCCATCTGTAACATGAAAGCCATTGATTGGAATGACAGGTTATCCTGAGACTTTCAAAGCCACAAAAAAAAAAAAAAAGGGTTTTTGTTGGGTTCTTTTTATTAATCCCTAATAAATCACCTTTGTGCTCCTTATTTTCTGTCTAGATTAGCTTTACCTTTCAATGAAGAAGGATAAAGTAAAGTCCCTTTATGCGCATATTATGAATTTTAGAGTAGTACAGATGAGTATAGAAATTCTACAGTATTAAAGTATAAGGAGGAATGTAAACATAAAGAGTTCTGTTTTTTTCATTCCAAAAGCTTTCCTTTTCCTTTTTCTTCTCATTTATTTTCTGGACTAATGAGCCAAAGTACTCAAGTACCTCATAAATATATGATTTTTTTAATAAAAAAGATGTTTTCACTCTAAAATATTATGTACTTATTTAATGTGTTATTTCTCTATTTTAACAGCTTAATAATTTTGTTTTGCCTTTTTAGTTTATTCTTTTCTTACACTCAAGTCAAAATACCCATAAGCTTGTCAGTTTTAGTTGAAGTCTAAAAACATATATAAAAGAAAGTCATAAAAGTCCATAAACAGAATATTATGCTGAAAACATTGATTTGCTATTTTATATAACTTTCAACATGCGATATGGAGCAAATTGTATACTCTAACTGTAATATGTTGAAAATTCTCTTCAGGTATTTACAGGAACGTAATACTTTGCTCTTTGGATGGAAGTAAGATGAGAATGCTGGTCTTTTGTACACATAAGACTCCTTCTTACTCAGACAAACTGTCTTTTATGACTTTCAATTAAAAGTGGTTAGACAGAATTCATAAATGGTATATTAAAAGAAGAGCTGAGGAAAGACAATCATTTAGTCACAAAATTTTCTCTGAAGACCACTAATGTCACTGGAAGAGGGCTTCAAGGGGTTTTGCATTAGACTTTAAGGATCATCAAAGAAAATACACTGTTTACAGTGGGGATACTTTTTTACGTGTGAGCAGGATGCAATAGCATATGTGGGTGTGCCCTGGGTTCAGCAGTAGTAGTAATTTTTCTTAGTGCCTTAGTGGCTGGTGCAGTATTGTGGTTTTGACTTTCAGCCGGGGAACAACACTGATAACACCAAAGTTTATAGTTGTTGCTCAGTAATGTTTACTCTGACCAAGGACTTTCTGAGTCTCATGCTCTGTCAGGGAGGAGGGGAAGCCAGGAGGAAGCCGAGACAGGACACCTGACCCAAACTAGCCAAAGAGGTATTCCATACCACAGCACATCATGTCCACTATATAAACTGGGGGCAGTTACCANGAAGCCAGGACCGAGACAGGACACCTGACCCAAACTAGCCAAAGAGGTATTCCATACCACAGCACATCATGTCCACTATATAAACTGGGGGCAGTTACCAGGAAGGCCCAGAACATTGCTTGGGTCAGGCTGGGTATCGGTTGGCATCTGGTGAGCAGTTACATTCTCTGCCCTTATTATTTCCTTTATCATTATTATTACTGGTGGTAGCAGTAGTGGTTTTGTTACTGGACTGTTCTTATCTCAACCCATAGGAATTACATGCTTTTGATTCTCCTCCCTGTCCCTCCTGGAGAAGGGAAAGAAGTAGGTGGGAGTGAGCAAGCTGCTCCATGGTTCTGAGTTCCAAGCTGGGCTTAAACCATGACAGAGTGTGAGATGTGAACCATGTTAGAGAGGATCACAGCGTTCTATATATTCAATGGTTTCATTTCATAAGTCATTGTGTAGACACTGGGTTTTTTATACTGATATTTTTTGGATTTATTTTCAGTTTCAGGCAAGGAAAATTTAGTAATGTGATTGTCACAGTCATAACTAAAGCAACAAGCATACAAACTGTGTGTATATATATATGTAATTACAACCTGTTATAAAGGGCTAAATCTTTTTAATTTTCTTCTATTTCCTACTGCTATTCATAAGATATTCTTATATCATTAGCCAACCTATTTTTCAGAACAGATGCTGTAGCTATCCTCTGTTTAATATATGCAGCAAAGCATGTACAAACTAACAGTACGACTTCTCTGGAAATCAGTAGGAGATTTATATGGTCAGATCATTAAGCCTTAGGAAAAATTCTTCTTTAGGTAAAACAAGCTTTATCAAGTGATAACCATAGACTTCAGACTTAAGAAGCGTATGTTTCAGATTATACTAGACAATGCTCGGTGCAACAGGATTAGTTGTCCATCAGATTTTAGAGAAAACTGAGAAAGCAACTTTGTGAGATCAGTATGTTTATTTAAGGAGCTTATCGTAGAATACCTTCACATGTGTTGAAACAGTTAGGTATCTTCTGGTTGTACTTTCATCTTAACATTTTATTTACATATATCACACACATAATTCAAAAGCTTTGAAATCCAGACATTGATCTGTATTAATTTGACTTGGAGGCATATTTCAAAAATTCCCTAACACAAGTATACAGGTACCCAAAATAGATTACTCACACTGAAATAGGTTGTTTCTGACTTAGACTACTGTGAAAAGGACAAAGCCTCACTTAGCTCTGACAAAATCAAAGAAATAAAGAACAAGTTCTGTGGATTGTAACATTAAAAAAAAAAAAAAAAAAAAAAAAAAAAAAAAAAAAAAAAATATAGAAAATCA